>NCQV01078756.1:149-10782 GCA_002740545.1 Lophocereus schottii | reverse complement strand
CATTTCAATGTGAATTTAGGTTACCCAGTTAGAGATTCTGATTGAATATGTTGAATTTTCCATATGGGTTAATGACAGGTACTCGATTCAGACCACTGTCTCTGAGTATACCAAAGCCACTTTTTCCTTTGGCTGGGCAGCCTATGGTTCATCATCCTATTACAGCCTGCAAAGGGATATATTTTCTTCGACTAATGAAGCAATGATATAATTCATTTGCTGTGTGTTTGGGTATCTGCTTTCATGTTGGATCTTATGATTGGTTGCTCAAACTGCTACTTTTTTAGCTCTTTTTTTGTTCTTTTTAATGATTTTGATGCATTAGATAGATTATTGAACAGCTCAAATCTCTAGATGCCATTTGTTTCTTCCTACTTTGATTTGCTCTGATGTGGCTGTTCCCTGCAGGTTAGTGATAAAATAAATTGTGGAGTGTTGTTTTTACACCAGACATATTTAATGCTATCCAAGATGCATCAACTCATCGGAGTGACACTGGTGAGTTAACTAGAATTCTCATCCTTTTGGATTTTTTTTATCCCTGCACATATTTCTGCAATTCAAAACACAATTTCAAAAATCTGTCATGGCATCTTCTTCAGGAGGGGTAAAAAATGAGATCTTGCATTCTCTTTTGGGTAGTCTCCGAGAATCAGGTTCAGATAACTAATATTGCATTCAAATGGATACGTGGAACCGATTGACCCTCTTGTGTTGTTTTCAGAAGACTGCATTTAATTATATCACTCTCTGATCCTGCCCAAAGACTTTTGTTGCCAGCATGATTGTGGGCCTGGATCACTTCTGGAAATTTGTGCATTATCTTGAACTTGACCTTAATGGGAGCATTCAGTTTTTGACATACTCAATTGTAGTTAAGTCTTGAAATTTTAGTACTTGGACCTGTTTTCATGCTGGGGCTAGTTTATGGAACTTGTTAATGTAGTTCATTGCCTTGCTTTATGATGAACATGGTTGTCAATGATGCTTGTCAAATCTCATGATCTGTTGCCCTAATTAGAGTTTCTTGATCAGGAGTCTGCCCTCATTTCGTGAGATTAGACCAAGATATTCTGAGTCCTCTTGGTGCGAAAAAGCAGTTGTATGTTTATGAGACCATGGACTTCTGGCACCAGGTTAAGACTCCTGGGTAAGTCAGGTCCTAATAATCTATGCTTGATATTGATTGCTTTGTGTCTTACTGCTGCCAAGTTGGTTCCTAGTAATCTATGCTTAATTGCTGTGTATGTCGCTGCTGCTTCACTAAATCATATCTTTTAGAATGTTGCTGAAATGTTCTGGTCTCTATCTCAACCAATTTCGAGCACTTCACCTCATCTTTTGGCAAGTGGTGATGGCACAAGAAGTCCCACTATAACTGGCAATGTCTATATCCATCTATCTGCTAAAATACATCCCACAGCTATGGTATATACTAAGTACGTCATATGAATAATACCTTTTTTAACCTTTTTTGAGGTTTTTATTTTAAAATATGCATATGTAGATATTTCAGAGAAGACCGTGCAGTATCTGCAATGGAAATGAGATTGGATCAAACTAGAGGACCATCCTCCTAGAAGTACTTAACTAGTAGCTTCTTCAGGTGCTGATCTGTAGCCTAGTAACAAAGAGTTCGCTTTTAATATTGAATGGTTCATGTCTAAAATTTGCTTCTTGTGGGTGATGACAGATTGGTCCAGATGTGTCTATTTCCGCAAATGCTGGTGTAGGAGCTGGTGCAAGGCTTATTATTTGTATTATTCTAGATGATGTTCAAATCAAGGTGAGCTAAACCGACTGAAAAATGATTTACATTAGTTAAGTCTTGGCATTGCATTCTGCAGGAAAATGCAGTTCTTATCCACTCAATGGTTGGGTGGAAATCATCAGTTGGGAAATGATCCCGCGTGTAGGTGAGTCCTAAAGCTTGAGTTCAGTAAACGTGTATATGCTTCCTCAGTGAATGACAAATTGGTTGGGCCATATATACTCTGCTTTACTGTGTTCTAGGCCATGTTCTTGACTCCTGAAGATGTATAATAGTTTTGTTTATTTCGTCTTGTCAGGATTTCAGAAAACTTTTATAAATTTTTTATTTTTGGATGGATAAATTAACACACGCACACAGTTTAGGAAAAATTGAACCCTAGTCTTTCTTGTGAAACCTGAAAAGTGAAAACCAAGCCCCCACTACGATTCGGCTGCTCCAAGGGGGCAATTTTTATAGAACGCATTGTTTAAGTTTCTGATCTTTTATTTTATGTTTTATTACAGGCCGAAGGAGACTACAATGCTAAACTTAGGATAACCATTCTTGGTAACCGCCCTTTTTACTTTATGCTCTTGTCCATTGCCCTGACACCCCCCCCCAGTGATTATTCGCTGTTTGGTGCATTGATTTGTGCAAGGAAATCTGTGACTGTAGAATATGAAGTGGTGGTGATCAAAAGCATTGTGTTCCTAAACAGTGGCGGAGGGAGCGTGGGGTCAGTGGGGTCACTTGACCCCCTCCGCCCGCAGGGGAAAATTTTTACAAAGTGTAGAGAATAAATAGTATTAAATAAACTATAATGTGTCAAACATCAGTGAGATGCATGTGGTGTGATAGTGAGGCTTCTCTATAGCATCCCAAAGTTCACGTGTTTGAGGATTCGCATTTGGATGTTTTGATGCTTTTCTTTTTTTATTCTTTTCCATGTTTAATTCCCCTTATTTGAGTTTATATTTGTTTGCTTCCAATTAAAGGTTGAGACAAACTCACACCTCATAGCACTATTTTATTTTTAAGATTTGTAGTTTGGTTTGGATTATAAAATGAAAAAAAAAAAAATTATGTTCTAGTTCCACAAAAATTTTGTATATGATGTATGTTTGGTCTCGTTTTTCAAAGCAATAAAAAATTAAATCAAATGGTAGGCCTAATTTCTAATATCTTTTAAAAAATTCATTATAGTTTAAATTAACTGTTAATGAAACCAGTGGCGCATCTAGACATTTGGATTAGGGGTGTCCATAAATTAATATTGTTATTAATATACACTAATTTTTTAAGGGTTGTCCAAAAATCAAAAATTTTATTTTTTACTATAGAATTTTTTTGGGGGGGTAAGGGGTGTCCATGGACACCCCACACCCCCACAGAGATCCGCCCCTGAATGAAACAGTAAAATCCTAAATTGGCAAGTAATAGAAAGTAAAAACCCTTTTTTTTCACGTCTAAAATTATGTATTTGTCTCTCTTTCAAAAATATTGTCAAAATTTCTATTTAAAAATGTAATAAACTTTAATTTTAAATAATGCAAATATTTTTTGTATTTTAGAACAACCTTAATAAATGGGATAAACTGTCACTTGATATGTCAAATTTTGACTTCACCATTGTTCGAAAAATAAAATGTAAAAGTCATGTAATTTTTATTGTATGAATGTTGCTAAATTTCATATTGTATGCACTACTGTTTTCAACCCCCTTCGCTAAAATCATGGCTTCACCACTGTTCTAAACAAGACCCTTAACCTGAGCGTACAAGAGGAGATAACGTNGGAGCCAATGACGGATTGATTCGTCCCCAATCGCGTTCTTTGTTTGATGTCTTTCCCCCTTCACTTGACATTTTTTGCTCTTTACTGTGTTTTAGTAGCTTCGCCCCTCAGCGTGCATTTGTATAATTGTAAATAACAATATTTTTGCCGAGAGTAATAAATGGAAGCAATTCTTTCTTGGCCAAAAGCCTTATGTGATAATAATCCACAAATTCTTAAATGAGACCGTTTCATGTAAGAGTTATTGTGAGACGGTCTTTTTCTAAAGCGACTTTTTTACCGTTTGCGATGAATAATTATATATTTTGGAGTGACCTTTAAATTTAGGTATAATTAATAATTCACCTCGTAGTGACTTTTGTTATAGTTAGCTCTTAATAAACTATTAGTAAGTCCAACTACTATTAAAAGTCACCATGAAAATATCGCTCTTGTGATATATCTTATGTGAGACTGTCTCACACAAGATTTATTGATAGAATTAGCATGAACTTCTCATGTATTTTTCCTAGCCGTTTAAAGATTATTAGTTGATTTTCCTTTCATGGACAGCAAAAGTGATGTGAAATTTTCGTAACTTGTACTATTGAAGCAGTAATCATTCGACCCTAATTTGATAAGAATCTAAAGTAATCTAAAGTGAAATGGACCTACCCAAAGGTACATTTCCTAGATAAGGGCAGATTCTCGTCAACGATGTGGGTTGGGCGGGACTTTTGTGTAAATAAATTGGCGTAGCCTAATCAATTCTTGGCCTATTTTAAAATGAAACAAATATGCACGGAAAACTCTATATATCAATTATTATTATGTAAAAAGTGTTGATTTGGTAGTAACCTGAATTATTTATAATATATAAATCAGTGTGGCAAGTAAATTGAAAAAATACTAATTCGCTAAATGGGCAGTTAAAAGGCCGACCTAACCCAACTCGAACCAGTATACATTTTAATTATTGTTAACTTAATTCTTTATTAATCATGTTTTAAATAAATTAATCGGCTTGATTCAAAAAATACCCAACATGTTAGTCACTCTTGTAATATGATATTAGTAATGACATGTTGACCCGTTATAATGCTAGTGATATTATACAGCCCCTCTTTTGAGGCACTTCAAAAGGCTACGCACCGCAATCAAAAGCATCCCCGGCCCATAATTCCTTTGAGAGCGACAGGGACCATGTCCTTGTGCTTTGACCATATTTTAATATTGAAAGCATGCTTGACTCCTTCCAGGCAATAACGCGTCCTCATCACCAATAGGAGCGAAAAGTAAACGAAGGTGATTGAAGGCATACTTGATTCCTTTGAGAGTGAGTCAGCCTTATTCTTGACGCTTTACTTCCAAATTATTGCAAACATTCAACTTTGTTTGTGTCCTGTCATTCGATTGTTGAGCTATGGAGGCCATAGCTGTAGACCTCGCGAAAGATTCAGTCCAGTCCCTTTTGAAGTCTATCGTGGCCAGCATTGGCAAAGAGATAGCCCTTGCCAGGGGATTCAAGGACGATCTCGAGGACCTCCAGAAGAAGTTAACAAGGCTTAACTATCTCTTATCCGGGCCTGAATCCAAGAATCCAGTGCTGAGAGACTGGGTGAACAAGGTAGCGGACGTGGCATACCGAGCCGAGGACGTGGTCGACGAGTATGCCTATGAAGTGCTCAAGCGCGAGCTCGCTCTGAGAGACATGGCCAGCATGGAGCCACTGCTCCGCTTCAAGACCAGGGTTCGATTCTTCTGCTTCTCTCGATCATCTAATCCGGTGTTGTTGCGCTTTAGAATGGCCCATGAGGTCAAGTCCTTGAAGGAGTCCATTGCTGAGATCTATGCTGATGCTCAAGCTCTCGGCATCAAACCTGTCGAAGTTGCTGCTGCTAGCAGCAGTAGCACAGATCATACTACTGCCACAGAGATGACACTGCAATGGCGACGAGAGCAGGTGGATAACTATGAGGTACTAGTCGGAAGGGACCATATTAAAGCTCAAATCATCCAACAGTTGCATCAGGCCAGCAACAGCCCCAAACGTCTCAGTGTCATTGGGGTCCATGGAATGCCAGGTACATACGTGCCTTGTGTTAGCTTCAAAATCATGATACTATGTTTTTCATTTGAAAAAAATGGTAGGATCAAATATTGGAATCATATTACAAATTAAATCATTTTTCCCCATAATCCACTGTACTTCTAAAAGATATGCATCATATATTTTCGCGAGTAGGGTTGTTCTGATTAAGATGCTATTTAATAGTCGGCTATGTCAACGCAAATTTAAGCTTACCCATTTAGAATTAAGTGTAATCATGGAGAATTTCGTGATTTTAAATTATTTAATATGTTAATAAGGTAAGACATTTAATGATGTTTGCAATAAGACACATATTATCACTCTTTACAATTTATTATTTGAAAAAGATCATTTTTAATCAAGATAAGGCATAGTTCTTACAACAAGACATATATCATTTTGCTTAATTGATATAATTGTCACCATCAGCTATTTATGCGTATATGTATGCATAATTATAAGCCCTTTAAATTTTAAGTTTGAAAATGCATATGTCTTCTAATTTATTTTATGAAAAAATAATATATTTTTAGGGCTATAGCTTAAAATGAGGCACCCTCTACTTAATGAAATTAATTTTACAAGGTCCATTTCTCAACCTAAACATGACAATATTTAGAACATAATAACGTAAAAGTTTTAACCAACAAAATTTGATGTTAAGAATTCATTCCACCCATCGCAAACTCGTTGAAAGGTTAGAAGGCTACGGGCATAAAATCAGCCATAGGTTTGCCGATACTCACAGTAACGTTGTAACGTAGGAGAATTGCTAGCAATATAGGTTATTTCATATTACGAGTATCTACGATCGTACGCTGCCTACATGACAACTTCTTGTTTATTATTGATGTAATGCTTTTTTGTAGATGATCGAATTTGTTCTTTTTTCAATAATTGATGCAATAAGTTTTTTAGGTATTGGGAAGACAAAATTGTGTCGTAGTGCGTTCGAAACAACAGAAGTGAAGAGGTATTTCAAAGAGCGAATTTGGATATGCATCTCTCATGATTTTGATTCCCAACAGTTACTGAAGGGTATGATTGAACAACTTGGTGAAGCTTCCACCATGTCAAATATTGAAGCTATCAAAGGAAAGCTTCAAGAAAAGCTGGAAGGAAAGAAGTATTTACTTGTACTGGATGATGTTTGGGATACATTTGTAGAAGCATGGGAGCCTTTAAGAAATTGTTTACAAGATATTGGTGAGTTGAAGGGCAATGCAATTCTAGTAACCTCGCGCAGTAGGGAAGTATTGGCAAATTTGAAAGCACATAGTTCTGATCCTACGCGACCCATGGATGATCCTGACATACACGAATTGCCCAGGTTGCAAGACACAGATAGCAAGTCCTTATTTGAGAAAAAGGTGGGAAATGATTTGTTAGATTCTACTTACAAAAAGGAATTAGCAACGATGATGCTAACAAAATGTGGAGGTGTGCCTTTGGCGATCAAAACACTAGCAGGCTTGTTACGCTCCAAAAAGGACGTGCATCAATGGGAGGAGATCGAAGCAAGTAGTATATGGGAAGAAGATGCCATCACTTTGCCAGCTTCTATCAAGTTAACATTCAAGTATTTGCCATCTGTTGCATTGAAAAAGTGCTTCATATATTGTGCAATTTTTCGGGAAGATGAGATTATCGAAAAGGATAGGTTGATCCAACTTTGGATGGCTCAAGGATTTCTTCAACGCCCAGATGATGAAATGGAAAAAGTTGGTGAGGATTACTTCCATGCTTTGCTAAACAATTCCCTTTTTCAAGATGCAGAGTTTGATAACCTGGGTCGGGTGACAAGTTGTAAGATGCATGATGCTGTCCATGCTTTAGCCCGTATGCTCTCAAGACATGATGTTACTCAGGAGATGCGACACTTATCATTGTCAGAATCTGGAGATTTGGGTTCAATGTTCAAAGATGGTGGCAAGTTGCGTACGTTTTCCGTATCCTACATTCCAATTAAGCCTGATAATTTCACCCTGAAGACTGTCAATAATTTGCGTGTCTTAAGCTTGGTAAGCGTTGATCTAGAAGAGTTGCCTGATTCAATAGGTGAGCTTAAGCATTTAAGGTACTTAGATATATCAGAAAATGCCATCGGAAGTCTTCCAGATGGGTTTACCAGACTTTGCAACTTGCAAACCTTTAGAGCTGGTAGTGAGGCCCCTATTAATTTGAAGTTTCCTATGCTTCCAAAAGGATTCACTAAATTGGTCAAGCTACGGCATATGACTGACCCTCGTGACTGCAATGACATGGGTATACCAGTTGGCTTAGGGATGCTGACCTGTCTCCGAACACTGCCAGTTATAGATGCAGGCGTAGGTTGGGGTGGAAGGTTGAGTGAGCTACAGTTTTTGTCTAAACTTGAAGGAAGGCTAATTATCAAAGGTCTTGAACAATTGGAAATTGAAGAAGCCAAGAAGGCGAACTTGGGAGAGAAGAAAAACATAAAGGACTTGGGGCTGTATTGGCTTGACAATAGTTGTAACAAAGCAATGGAGGTAGCAGAGGCTCTACAGCCACATTCTAATTTGGCTTCTCTTAAGATTTTTAATTACAAGGCTAAGTCACTGCCACAATGGGTAACAAAGATGACTGGATATGGTGGCTCTCCTTTTAGCAACCTTGTGAACCTCCAGATTCTTCACGTCGATGGTTTGGAGCACCTGACAATATCGTTGAAGAATTTAGTCGCTCTAAAGGAACTTCATATAATGTCTAGTGATAGCGTGATAACCTTGTTGCACCTTGAGTGCCTCGTGTCCCTTCAGATATTGAAAATGAAACATTGTTCGAAGATGGAAAACCTTGTTGCAGACATGACTGCTTTAGTAAATCTTCAAAAGGTCATGATTTCATACTGCACGAACATGACTTGTTTGCCAATCGGTATTTCGAACCTCCTGAGGCTCGAGACTTTGGAACTTGGTCCATTCAGCCCAGAGTTGGATGTGTTCCCTTTTCCAACAGATAACCATGACAACTATGAGGATCAAAATTTGAATGGCTGCAGCCAACAATCCAAAACCACGACACCAGTGATGATAATTAAAGAGGGAACAATAATCAAGAGAAAGTTTGAATCCCTTATGGAGCTGTCGTTATGTGGGCATCAGATGGAGAAAGTAAAGGACCTGTCGAACCAAATCCAACATCTCAGTCAACTTGGGTCTCTACGTATCTGCCAGTTTAATGGTTTGGAAGCTCTACCAGAGTGGCTCGGGAACTTAACATCTTTGCACCGCTTGCAACTTGTGCAGTTGCCAAATCTCAAGTGCTTGCCTTCAGAAGCTGCTATGGATCGTCTCTCTCAATTGAAATTATTATATATAGATGATTGTCCCCTATTAAAGGAAGCATGTAACAGGGAAACAGGAACAGAATGGTCTAAAATTGAACACATTCCTGACCTCAGAATTCGATAATATAAGCTGGTCGAGTAAGTATAACTTTCTAAACTCAGAAGTCCTTTGACAAAGTTTATACCATCTTTGGAGACTTTAATCCATCTCACATTGTAATGCAATGTTACTAGGCTATAAAAAGCCCCCCCCCTCCAAAGGGGTTGGTACTGATTTCTGAGACAAGTATTGGTTAAAGACTTAATTGGGTTAAACCCCTTAATTATTAATCCATAGCTTAAACATTCAAGGTCTATTTTAGCTTCGCGAGTGCATCCAACTTAAAAATTTGAAGCTATGTATAGAATATCTGCCATTTTGACGAATCTTGAAACATCGCTATCATGGAGCTATTGATATGAGAATTCCCACTTCATGCATTTCTTCGTTAAGGATTTGGACCTTTGATTCCTACATATATGCATCTCATTCCACATTCTCATGCAGGTGACTGAGCGAGAATAAAATCAAAAACTTGAGACCATTGATAGAGGGGGAAAGAGCCATTGGACAAGGCAGCATGGCACATTGTAAGATTAAATTCAGGATAAAATTTTGGTAAGATTCATTACACGCATTAATTATGAGATATTTGCATGTGTTGTATAATTCAGGATATC
This sequence comes from Lophocereus schottii, assembly GCA_002740545.1. Lineage (NCBI taxonomy): Eukaryota > Viridiplantae > Streptophyta > Magnoliopsida > Caryophyllales > Cactaceae > Lophocereus > Lophocereus schottii. The sequence goes on along the minus strand of NCQV01078756.1, from coordinate 1,134 downwards.
AAATGATTTCTTATGGATCTTGTTAGGCAACCTACTATGTTGTTCGATTGACTACTCCATTGTAATTCCTTTAAATCATTTACTGGCTTCATTAGATTAGTAAAGTTATGATTATGAGTCTTGGATCGATCTCCACATTACATCTACAACTGTTCATGTATTCTTACCTTATGTGTCAAAGGAATTACTGCCGATTTTTTGCTATTATGCTTAGGAAATTAAAGTGACACCGCTAAAGGTTCTCATACCAAGTTATTTAGTTCATTTCGACAGCTAAGGCTACGGGCGCAACTATCTTATTAGAGGCTCTTGATGAACCTCTATTTTGTCCCATTTTTTAGCCCCTATTTGACCCATTTTCTCCCCCGTTTTCATGTTTAATTGTGTCAAGGAAGGGTCAAATCGGCCTCCTTTTGCATACCTTTAACGCATATAACATCTTTCGATATTTTCAGGAACTTTATTGAAAAAAAGGAAAGATGAACAATATTTAGCAAAAAGGAGCGCCAAGAAGGCGAGAAAAGTTGCGGAAAAGCATCGCACAGAAGTCCCACGGAGCCGGGCCCACGTAGCACCGCCGACCCCCTGGAACCGGCACACTTGGCCGGGCAGCCAAGTGGCACGGCCTGGCTGTGCCACGTGGCACGACCGTGCCATGAGGCACGGTTGGGCCGTGCCAAGTGGCACTCCCGTGCCATTTGTGCTGTCCCGGGGTGTTTCGGGCAGTGTTTTGGCACGGTGCCACCGTACCCCGAGGCACAACCGTGCCGCCCCCGTTCCGCGACGCGACTTAAATTCTCCTTCGGGGCTGTTTTGGAGGACAATCAATTTTCCATTTAGTTTTACGCTTGGTTTACGTTTAGCTCTCTCTCAAAAATTCTCTCTAGGCAATTCTTAGGTTTAACTTTAGTTTAATTCTTGTTCTTGAGAATTGTTCTTGGATTGAAGATCATTTTCATTTAATTAATTCTAGGTTCTCGCTCTT
>NCQV01078749.1:0-18834 GCA_002740545.1 Lophocereus schottii | reverse complement strand
GGGTAGAGAGAGTAGAGGGTTAGACTTCCAGATTCAACACTTTGTTTTTTTTTTCTAGATCTTGTTACTGAAATTTCATCTCAAATTAGTAACTTCAGTTCTGAAATTCGGATATTATGGTTGAAATTACAAGCTCTAGGATTTAATCTACAAATGGTTCTGCCATTTTCTTCTTCCCCTATTCGAAATTTGGGTGCTTTGCTGCCTGTGTTCGCTTACTGTACTTCCATCTGCCGTTCTGTTTGGTAAATGGATGATAACAAACCATTACAACTAAGTGTTGATAGTTAAAATTGTTTGCTGTTTGGTTCTTTATTTTCATTTTGTCGACTTCTTAGTTTAGTAATATTGTTTACTTGGTTTAGTAATATTGTTTGTTGTTTGGTTCTTAGTTTAGTAATATTATTTAGTTTTAATTTTGAATACGACGTAGTAAACTAATTTCACAACCATCCCTGAGGATCGACACCTGTTAGCGTTACAACGATAAATCGTGCGCAACACTTACTCTATGAGCAACCTACTCTAATGGAGGTCCATCCTCAAGGTCTAATAATGTCTCAATGATCCAGAATAATCAAGAAATCAACTCCAAAGTCACGGCCATGAGTCACTTGATGGAGAAAGCACAAGGTGATACACCCGGGTTCTCATCCAGATTTTTACCCGGTATTTGTTAGCTTATTACATAGGCTTAAGGCATGTTTTGGTGCTCGTTTTTTAGGATATTTTCAAGCTCAAGATCTTAGCTTTTAAGTCCAATTGATTTCATATTATTTGGAGTTCAATTGGTTGCTTAAAACAGTTCATCTTTTGATCCTGTCTGGATGGCGCTACAAACTGCACGGTTTTGGAATTCTAGTTTGTTCAGGGGGCAAATGCAGTCCAAATGCTACGATTCCAATTGGAAGGAAAACTAGACATCTTGAGGTTTCCAACCATGCAAGAAACGTAGCAATTAGTCATCGTTTGAGGTGTCAAGCATGCGTTGCAAGTAGAGGCAGAAACTGGTTGACTGACACCCAGTTACTTAGCCTAGTTGTTTTCCTCCTTCAAGGGGTTTGCTTAAGGTGGGTGCCTACCAACTTGGTCAATTTTGAGCTGCTTGATAACCAGCCACCTAGCCACCCAGGAGAGAGACACGTGGAACAAGTGAAATGCCTCCATTTTGCAAGCTCTCATACGGCCACCCAAGCATGACATGGCACACATGCATTCTTCAACCCTTTTGAGGTGGCTAGCCATGCACTCTTACCTTCCTAGCTGGGAAATTCAGTCATAAACATTCCTTAATGTATAGGAAAGAGCTTAGGAAGATAAATTAGTATTTTGTAAACTTAAAACTTTCAGCTTTAGTTTCTATTAAGCTAAACCGTGTGCTAGGTAGTGTTAGGCGTGCTTAATGACTTTCCTCCTTTGGAAGGAAAGCTCTTTCGTGTATTATCAAGGCCATATAAAACCCTTGTGTATTCAATTCAAAGTAGAGAGAGTTGATTATCCAAGTTAAGAGCAAAGACTTTGTGTCTTGTGATTTCCATAAACACTTAACTTGCTTATCCTTAATTGTGGCCGATTAAGGTGGTGACCAAGTGAGTCTTAATCTTTGATTAGGTGGTGTATCTTATCCTAATCCAAGGTTAAGGGCCCTAAGCTAAGTGATTAGTGGTGAATCTTATCTAATCATCTAGCTTAGAACTATCCTACTTTCACTAAACACACTTGAAAGTTCTTAAGCTAGCTCTTGGTTTCTCTTCTTCAAACCGTGGGCTCCTTAATGATCTTGTAGTGTTCTTAATCCTACTTTCATTCCTCACTCTCAATACTCCTTTGCATACTCTTTTCCACATATATTCAAAGCTAAAACAAAGCTCATTGCATCAGATTCCCCTTTAACCTCAAAACCACCTCAAACCGTGAAGTGAGGAAGTTCCTAGGCGAGCTAGACAGCAATTTAGCATGGCCTCCCCGTGCCATTACGCACGACTGTGCCTCCTTAGCCGATTGTTGTTTGCTTGTTTTCTTGTGTTCTTGACGTGAGTTATCTTGGGTTGCTTCAATCCCTTGAGACTTACATCATACTCGGAGTAAACATCACCTACAATAAGCAACCACTGTAAAGTTCAAAGAAAAATAAAATCTTCACGAGTCAAACACCTGGGTGTCAAACCAACCTATGTCACATTTAAGGAAATGTCACAACAAGTTTAGGAACAAGGTAGGCGATGTTGACCCTAAGGAGATCAATGGAGCGAAACTATCAACGTATTACAATATTCGAAGCCCAAAAGATATAGCTCCACACCAATCAAATTACAAAAGGAGCATTTGAACAAAATAAAGCAATGCATCAACATCTTCCAACAAGTAATAACAAACAAAAGAATTGTTCTTTCATGAACATGGAAATTACACCGCACCTGAAAATGGGAGAAAGAGGGGATGACCAAACCACACAATTAGTCAATAACTAGCACTCTTAAATCCCAAAAACATTTGCACACCATTCTTTACATAATAGCACCCAAATACTATTGGCATACTAGTAGTGTAGGATAAGAAATTGCTTTTGCAATTTAGCAGAATCAAACTGAAACCTTTGTTTTACTGAGTGCTAAATGAAAACTACATAAAAGTGATACATTTGTACCAATTAAAGCATTTTAACTCACCTATTAGCAAGACACAAATAAACAGTGTGGAAACACTTTTTCAGTTCAGCTGAATGGAACTGAAATCCCTTTTTGAGCTCTATTCGGGGTTGAAACTCTTAGAAAATCAACACAATCCAGTAATTTGAATTGAAATTCATTCTGAGGGAAGTTGTTGCTCATTAGTTCCTTCTCAATATGGGTAGAATGCATTCGATCTGCTAAACACTTAGGGACAAACTAAAGTCTATAATGCACTGTACCTTCGTCATGATAAGATTAACATGAAATGCATAGGTTAATGTCTGGAAACTCCAAAGTGCTTTCGAAATCCTAAGGCCTGGAACATAGGTTGCACACTTCTTAGGACCCGGCCAAAATGCAAAGCCCTCAAATCATTCACGGCAATAAAGCATTCTCCCATGAACAACAGGTTTCAAAAGAAAATATCCTTTTGAAATCTTTAACTACCTCATCAACTTTATTTAGAAGTCATAATGATTTCAAAAACTTAATAAAGCACCTAAGCAACATAATAGTCACAACAATATGAACACACCTTTCATAAAACAACGACACGTTTTAGTACAAGACACTTTATATTACAAATTCACACACATTGAGAGCATACTGCCATTTTGATCTTGCATCTAACACACTACACAAATCATTAACGAGATAATAATTTATTACTCGATGAAGCATCTTAAATATGATAAGCATGCTGTATAAGGTCGTATGAGCATTAATAAGTTGGTCATTGCTTAACATAACCAAGAGGGCTTCTAAGTATTTTTCAGTCATAATTAACTAACTCGATTCTCCCTACTTTACCACATGTTCATGAGTTATTCCACAAATAAAGCAACTTTGTAATTTTAAAATACTTGACCTAGGACCTATGTCCAAGACTTTTCCAATGCCCATTACCATCATAATATTCTCCGTTATCCAACAACATCAAACTCAAGCTAGTTAAGAGGGTACTCAATGCACATAAACTCTTCTCTTCTTTTTATTATAACTTCCCCGACAAAGTTTTTCCTTTCTTTGTCCTCTTCTTTCCCCCCTCCTCTAAATTAACCCTTCCTACTACTTTATTCAAATTTTCACATGCTTTAAACCATAAACCACCTAAAATTGTGGTCCCAACTTATTCACCTAATTCAAACAATTTGACAATATTAATTTCATGGTTATTCAAGAAGAGTATAACTTGCATACTTAGTCTTAATTTCTCATCCAAACACTAACTCATACATCAATTCCTCAATTTTATTTTAGTTAATTACATGGGTTAGCCTAATTTGGTCGATTTTCATTATTTTGTGATTATGTGGCATTTTATTTTCGGTAAAATTGTTGCTTGTATTTATTTGTGGCTTAGTTGGTTATTTTAATTTTAGAATTTAGATTTTTTAGATCACTGACATTGTGTCAATGCTAGTCAATACTAGTTGAATTGGGTCAAATCTTAATTGTTTATGTTTTCCTAACTTAATTATTGGCTTAGAAGTGAAAAAAGAGGGGAAACAATTTTGTACAGCCAATCAAAAAAAAAGAGAGAGATAAAGAAGGGGAGGGGAATACTCGTTTGTAGCACGTAAGGGGGGTTTGCTTTTAGGGAAAAACTCACATATTCACATGACTCACATAACACACACGCAAGGAAGAAGAGAGGAAGAAGAAAAGGAGAATAAGGAGGAGAGAAGGAAGAAGAAGGAGAGCTAAGGCTTGGGAAGGGAAAGAAGAATTCAACCCACTCATTTGCTTATAAGTTTGCTCTTTTCAACCAAAATTCTCAAGTGGGTAACTCTCTCCCTAGGCTATAATATTTTGAACTAAATTGATTTTGGGTTTATGTAGAATGTACGGGATTATGAGTAGTCACTAGTATCTAGGGTTTATTTAGTCAAATTATCAATTTTAAGTGAAAGGAAGACATCATGTGGATAGTTAGGGTTCTGATGGAAATCTACTTAATTAAATTTTAATTTAGATGATTCAAGGTAATAGCATGGTTTTAGGTTCGGCCCATTACTACCTTCCCCTATTAAAATAAGTTTCGTTCTTAAAACTTGCAAAATTGAGAGAAATCTTGGATTTACCTCAAATTTTTATGTATTTGTTTCGCATGTCTTCTTTCGTCTCCCATGTGGCTTCAAATGAAGTATGGTTAGCACACAGAACCTTTACCAAATGAATCCTTTTATTCTGGAATTGTTTAACCCTGTAATCTAATATTTGCATTGGACGTTCTTCGTAGACCAGATTCTTAGCCATCTTTATAGGCTTTATCATAATGATATGGTTTTGATCTCGAACATACTTTCTGGGCTGTGAAATGTGGAAAACACTGTGCATATGCTCAAGTTTTGCTAGTAAATCCAATCTATAAGCCATAAGTTTTAACTTCTCAATAATCTCATATGGTCTTATATATCTAGGGCTCAATTTATTCCTAACATTGAACCTTCTCACTGCCTCGACTGGTGATAACTTCAAGAACGCTTATCTCTCACTTAAAATTCTAATGGTCTCCTCCTTTTATCAGCAAACTCTTCTATCGGCTCTCGATTGCTTTAATATGTTATTGAATCTTCCTTATTTTGTCATTAGTCTCTTAAATCAACTCTAGCCCTATAGTCAATGCTTCATCCAGATCAATCTAACAGAGGGGTGCTCTACACTTTCTCTTGTATAGTGCCTTAAAAGGAATCATTTTAATGGTAGATTGATAACTGTTATTGTACAAAAATTTCATGACAGACAAATACTCTTTCCATCTTCTCTAAAAGTCACGCACACATGCTCTCAGCATATCCTCTAAGACCTGATTCACTCTTTTAGTCTATCTGTCGGTCTCAGCGTGATATGAACCACTAAAATTTAGTTTGGCTCCAAAAGCTTTCTACATGGCTTGTCAAAATTGAGCTTGAAATCTTGGTCTGTATCAGATACTATGTCCTATTGGCATGTCACGTAATCGGACTATTTCTTTGATATACAATTGTGCTAGTCTCTCTACACTCCAAAGGTCATAAATTGGTACAAAATGGACAGATTTGGTAAGTCTATCAATAGTGACATAAATGACATTCTTTTTCCCAACAGAAAGGGGCAATCCTATAATAATCCATTGAAATTGAATCCGATTTTCCAAGTAGGAATCTCCAAAGACCTCAATTGCTTGTTGGACATTAATGTTCAGCCTTCACCCTTTGACAAGTCAGGCACTTATCCATATATTATGCAATTTCTATCTTCATGGTATCCCTCTAGAAGAATTGCCTTATACATTTTTTTCCTGCCGGATGTACTGAGCAGTTGTATTACGGCTGTCTTCTAAGATCATCCTTTCAATTCATCTTACTAAGCACACACAGTCGGTTTCAAAACCTTAAGGTTCCATGCTCATGTATCATGAAGCCAAGTGATTTCCCTTGTGCGATGTTCTATCTAAACCTCTCTATCTTAGGATCATCCTTTTGGCTTGACTTAATCTCTACTACTATGAAAGGTTACACTTCTGATGCTGATAACAACCCATTTGTTAATCTTCATAACAAGTTCCATACCCATATTCTCCAAATCTTTGAACATGCCAGGTTGGGTAATTATCATTATGTTCAAACTATGCTAGACCTTCCTACTTAATTGATCTGCTGCAATATTGGTCTTCCCTATATGATATTGAATTTGTAGGTCATAATCCTTGAGCAACTCTAACCATTGATGTTGCCTTAGGTTGATCTCCTTCTGAGTATAGATACACTTCAAGCTCTTATGATTAGTGTAGATTTTGCATGGCACCCTATACAGGTAGTGTCACCGAATTTTTAACGTAAAAACTATCGCAGCTAACTCCAGACTATGAGTTGGGTAGTTCTTTTCATAAGGTTTAAGTTGCTTAGAGGCATAGGCTATTACTTTATCATCTTACAACAATAGGCAACCTAACATATTCTTAGAGGCATCACTATAAATGGTGAACTCTTCACCCTCTATTGGCAAAGCAAGGGTAGGAGTTGAAGTCAAGCCCCCCTTTAATTCTTGAAATGCCTCCTCACATTTGTCTAACCACTCAAACTTAGTCATTTTCTTCAATAGGTTGGTTAATGGGCTCCTACATTTGAAAAATCCTTCACGAATCTCCTATAGCATCCAGCTAATCCCAAAAAACTTCTTACTTCTGTAATATTGGTTGGCCTGTGCTATTCAATAACAGCTTTTATCTTTTGAGGATCAACTTTAGTTCCTTCTTTGGAAACTACATGCCCCCAAAATGTTAGCTCAGTCAACCGGGACTCACACTTCTTTAATTTAGCATATAGTTAGTGTTCCCTCAAGGTTTGTAACACAGTGCTCAAATGATTTGCATGGTCCTCCTTGTCCTTAGAGTATATCAGGATGTAATCTATAAATACTACCCTAAATTTATCTAACTATGGCTGGAAAGCTCTATTCATAAGATCTATGAATGTAGCAGGGGCATTGGTAAGTCTAAAAGGCACCATGATAAATTCATAATAAGCATATCTAAACTGGAAGGCCCATTTTGGGAATGCCTTCTAGCTTCATTCTAAGCTAGTGGCAACCAAACGTCTAGTCAACCATTGAAAACACCCTAACTCCTTGTTGTTGGTTGAACAGATCATCTATGCGAGGCAAACAGTACTTGTTCTGAACAATAGTTTTGTTTAACTCCCTGTAATCTATACACAACCTTAGAGTTCTATCCCTTTTCTTCACAAATAAACCTGGGGCTCCCCATGTTGACACACTTAGTCTAATAAACCTTTTCTGTAGTAATTCATCTAGTTGGGTTCTCAATTCTTTGAGCTCTATTAAGTCCAGCTTATATGGGGCTATTGAAATAGGTTGTCCACTGGAAATTAGCTCAAATTTAAAATCAATCTTTCTCGAGGGAGGTAAACCGGGTTGTTCTTTAGGAAAGACATTAGATTCCCATTCGATGTGGATGCGTTCTAGTTTCATCTCTTTCTCCTTAACCTTAGTGGCATATCATAAATACCCTACACAACCTTTCCTTAATAACTTACTTGCCTTCATGATTGTGTTTACAGGATACTCCATCCCCTTCCTTTCACCACAGAAGCACACTTTTCAACCCTTTTGATCTTTCAAAGGAACTTTAAGATTCCTACAATCAATGTTTGACCCATGTATCGTCAATTAGTTCATCTCTAAGATTATATCAAATTCTGACATATCAAACTGGATTAAATTTTTGGGAAATTCATGCTCGCCAGTCAAAAATAGGAATGCTTAATAAAGGATGGGACATTCTATCACTTGTCTATTTGGCAAACTAATTCTGTAATTAGCCCACACGCTATCTTTTTCTAAGTTCAATTGTAATGCAGTTCAGGTGATTATAAATTAATGTGTAGTACCCTATGTAAATAAAATACAAAATGACTTTGAATTTAAAAGGGGAATTCCAATGACAACTATACCAAAAACTGTAGCTTCCTTCTTACTCATCACTTAGGCTCGTCATATAGTTATAGGTTTAGTTGGCAGGGGTCCTTGACACAGTAGTGCCAGTGGCTTTTCAACTCCTTTTTCTATATCCTTCTGTCTTCTTAGGCAAGTAGCAATCGAGTGATCAGGACTATATCAACACATGTATTTGTTAATACCCACATGACACTCTGCTGTAGCATGGTTCGTTCAACCACATTTCCCACATGGTTCTATTGGAACTATTGGACGGCTCTTTGTAGGGCCAATAGTAGGTTTCTTCTGGCTACGATTTCACTTGATGTTTCGTGGTCATTCCATTTCTTTTTCTAATTTCCCGAGTTCAAGGCCCTCAGCTCATTCTTCACCCATTGCTCCTCAGCAGCTCGTTCATACAACTCTTAATAGGTTTGAATTGGTTAACCAACCAATTGATTTCGAATGTAAAAGGCTACTTCATCCTTCCAGAAGCCACAAAGTTTGAAACAAATCTCGATAACTCAATGAACTTGGTGGCATACTGCATCACTGACGTATTATCGCTTATCTTCAACTCCATAAATTCTTTCTCCTTCTGTCGTTGAACTGTGATTGGATAGAACTTGACCCTAAGCTCCTCAAGAAAACTAGCACTAGTAGGCTCAAGCCCTTGTACTTATCCTTCATGGTGTTCTACCAAATATTTGCTTCACCAGCCAAGTAAAAAGGTCTGTGCATTCACCTTTTTCTCATCATGTTCCTCAACAATGGAAAATATTTTCTCCATTTCCATAATCCATTCTTTAGTTCTACAAGGCAAAACTTCCCATCATAAACCTTAGGGTTGCATTGAGCCACCCTCGCAGCCAACTTATTAGGTTTAGGGTTATTTTTCATCAATTATGCCACCAAGTTTTTCTAATAGTCTAGCTCTTCAATGCTACTAGATGCTTCAAGGGCTACTGTTGCGCCTCCACTAAGGTTTTACTAGGGGGTTCACAGCACTTGGTTTCCTGACTCATGAGTTTTGCACTCATTATTGCTCAAATTATTATTTACACACTCTGACATATTGGATTACATAAACAAAGAATATTATTTAAATTTTCATGGCATTATGATAAAACATTACCCACTCAAAAACAAACATAATTTTAACTTTAAATACTACTTTCGTTGCATGCATGTATAAAGATCACTAAAAGAATGTCACATTACATTGTTTCAGTATACCCCACATTTTGGCTGAGGTTTCTAGCCTATTTCCTATTTACACATGCGAATTTGAGTTAACTGCCTAGTCCACTCCAGCCCAAACCCCAAAAAGAAACGGCAGATTACATCATTACAGGTGGTTAGATTATTCTACCAATATACATAATATATACACGCAATCCGCAAAAACAATATCACCCTATACCAGTTATACTGCATGCACAAGCAAAAGATCAAAATCTAGAGTATAAAGTAACACAAGTCAAACTCTAATGATCTTGAGCTAGATCATAATCTGGGTCCGAAGATTTGAAGCTACTGTCATACTTTATCTAAATCAAAACCCTTCTTCTCATGACCTCCCTCCTGCATCCTTGGCTCCTCCTTAGGCTCCGGCTCTTCCTCCTCCTTAGGTTCACCCTCAAAACTTAACTCGATCAACTCAGGAGAATCTAATACATCTATTGCCACATGGACCTCTTTAGAGCTCCTCGAACCCTTAGATGAATGAGAAATATTTTTTGAGGTCCATTTCCTCTCTCTGTATAGCTCTTTGGTAACAGTGGTGGTCCCTGGGCAACAGAAGGTGGAGGTGGAACAATAGGGGGAGGGACACCTAGTGCAGGAAAGATATACGATAGTGTTCTATAAGTAATGCCCCATCTGCTCCATTTCCTCTCTCTGTAACAGCTCTCTAGTAACAATGGTCCATGCCCCTAAAACATAGAACCTATCCCCATCAAGCTCCGGGTCTCCCGTAACCATAAAGTCATGGTACCATAACCTGAGCTCATCCCAAGGGGCTGTGATAAGCAAGGACCAAAAAAGTTTATAAGTACAAACTAGTACATTGTGGAACTCTGAAAAGGGGTCTTATGTATGAGCCACCATGGTGGCGTGCAGTGGAGAGATGTGATCTATAACATAAGTTCTTGGTATCATGTGAATATTATATGGATCTAAAGGAACTCCATGGTGATCCATCTAAAACAGGGAAATACACAAGGAAAAAGGTAAGCCACAGTTGCATATGTATTCGTAGAAATACACACTTTACCCATGTCATACTCCTAAAACCTTACAACCTCACTCTCAAACACTCGACTTCCCACAATGATTTGCCACGATGGCTATGATACCACAACTATGTGTGCCTATGTGTGTGTGCATGTGTGTGTGTGTGTGTTTAACGCCCCCAATTCCCTAATTACCTATTTTATTATTCCTTGATTAGAGGCATTACCACCATCTTGAATCGGACAAGGTTTATGCGGAACTTTGTTGTCTCCTGTATCATTTTCGCAGTCATCGAATCCTCCAAAATTACGGATCAAAGAGTAGAAGCACCACATTATTCAGTTTTGTAATCCAAATTACAGCTTAGCTGGGAGTTCTCAAAACACATCAGTAAACAATATGACAAAAAATTTATACATACGACATATCTTTGGAGTGTTAGCCTGGAAATCACTATGAGCAACTAGTTAGCTACTCTTCCATAAATTACCGAGTCCCTTTTCTATTTCTTGCTACCTTCTAGCTTGCTAGGATGAGGACTATTCACTAATTCCTTATTTAAAATAGAAAACATAGAAACATTTCAGATAGTGATCCGAAACTCAGTATGCATATCCCTATGTTGTAAAAAGTAAACTTTGCGTTCAATTTAGTTAGGCTCCCACATTTCAAAACATTTTAGTTCAAAAAGGGGGGGGGAGAGAAGATGTGAGTGAAACTGCTTTGTCCATTATTATCAGGAAGTGGTATGCCTATCGATGTATGAAGCGATCGTTAATAGAAGTGCATAGCTCCCACGCCAGTTGGGAAGTTTAAGTTGCATCCGCGTGGGTAAACTGATGGGCGTAAGCCCTGATGCTTGATAACTGATGGGACCGCTAACTTAGGTGACAAAACATTATTTCAAAATAATTCATTGGATGAATATTACTTGAGCTTTATATAATTTGAGAAGCATGTGAGTTTTCGAAGAGCACAGACGATAAACGTACCTAATTTTTCAAAGTCATTCCCCTTTTTAATGAAAAATGTTTGTTACGGCTTGAAACAAGATAAGTGGCCTTGCTTTTGGTCCAAATTTGTACTTTAATGGTTAGTACAAGTTAGATAATTTTATTAAATTTTCTAGCTTAATAAGTTATTCAAAATTCTTTTGACTCTTCTTTTAACTATTAATATACCCATCATCATTTGATTAAACATAAGTGGATTTTATTTCTCCTTGGTTCTACTCTTTGTTTTAATTCTATTGTTACCTTTACCATTTAAGTCATTGATGTTATGGTTGTCATACAATATACTTCACTTTATGTTTTATTCATATTCATGTTTTTACCAATGCTATTATTGCTATTATAAGGATTATTGTGACCATTATTGTTGTTATCATTATCATTATTATTATTACTATCATTATCGTTATTATTGTTATTCTTATTAGGGTTGTTGTTGTTCTTATTATCTTTTTAAGAGTAATATTATTGCTAGCCACTGTTACAAATTAGGTTGAGTCCCAAAATATGCAAATGATTATTAGCTCATCCAAAATCAATTAAATCCCCTTACTAGCCAAGAATAAACAAGAATTAAGCTTCACAGCCACTTTGATTACCCTATAACTAATACTTAAGTTGCATATTTTATTCATCCAAATCCCAAATAATGTCAAATTTCAAATTAAGAACATTCAGACCATCATTATCAATTCAAATTCCACTAACCATCATTTTCTTATCTTAAACTAACTCACAAATTCACATTAATCCAATGAATTTCAAACTCCCAATGTTAACTTATTTCCCTCCTTTACTCCTTCTCCACTAACCTAAAGCTTACATCCATGTTCATGGCTACCCACACATATCATACACACACATAAATATATCATATTATTCCATTCAATCATATATGTATATATTTTGGGGTTTGGGATTTGAAGGTGTAAGCATGAGGAATATTAAATAATTAGAATTACTATTTGCTGCATATGAATTAGTCATATATATACATTTAATTTACTAATTAGCATAGTTAATTAGTATAAATCTCTGAGCAATTTGAATAAAAAATTAATCACTTTGTCTTCCACCAGTAGATCCTTGATTTAAATAGTTATTACTAGAAAAAGTAAATAATATAACATTGATAAAATGACATTAATAATATTAGCCAAAATTATGTAACTGTAAACAATTAATGCGAGACAGATCAAAAGTCTAAAAATATTACAATTGGGATATTAATAAAAGCCACTAATAATGCAAGGTAAATCAGAAGTCTAAATATATAGTTAAGAATTAAATGCTAATAGATGGACAATTAACTATAAAGTTACTCACCGTTTAGTGAATTATGGTCAATCACCACTTCATTTTTTTCCTCCTCCTCTACTTTATTCTCTCTCATATGTGTTTCTTTTAAAAAAAAAATTAGCATCTATTTCTCCCTATCATGCCCTTTATATATTTATTCATTCTTCTTTCTTTTAAGCTATTTTGAATATTTTATTACTGTTAGCTAGCAAATAATGTGAGGCAACATTCAATTTTATTAGTTAATTTAAGTAATTTTTGAATTTTCAATTTGTAATTTTCTTATTGGAGCTTAGGCCAGTAGAATGCATCTTTTTTAGCTTGAATCTAGGCATTGTTAATTGGCTGAGGCCTTATATGACACAAATCAAAATTCTACATTACTATTTAGTTTTGATTGCTAGATATAGAGGTGTCATTGCAAGTTATTTCTATTTTTGATAAGGAAGATGGAGACTCAATAAAATAATGAAAATGTTGAAAGTTTATATATTTTATTTAGTTATATAACTTATAAATCATTTATTAATTACACTACAAAAAAAAAACTAGTTTTTACCAACAGGACTTATTTGTTGGTATAAGTGCTTTTTCTATTGGTAAAATTTAATACCAACAGATATTTTTCTGTCACTAAATTGCTGGTGAAAAGCCTGATGGTAAAAGTTTTACCTACAGATATGGTCATCTGTTGCAATAAGTTAACAACACCAACAGATAAAATTTTGTAAGTATTGTTAGCATCTTTTACTAACAGAATATTCTGCTGCTAATTTCTTGTTCTAAAAACAAAAAAGCCTGACAGTTTTTTAATTTTCTCGCGCTACAAAGATTATCAACAAAATTTATCTGTTGGTGCTAATTTTCCCGCCTTGTTTGGTTGATGCCGTCCAACAAAATAATCTGTTGGTAATGTGATTCACCCCGTCAAAAGTTAGCAAATATATTGGTAATAATCAATCTATCTGCATTGGTAATTATTGTGCCATATATAAATATTGTTTATTTTTGCAACAAATATATTAATACTCTGAACATTAAACTTACATGTAAAATAATTTCATAGTACGATGCCCCTGCTGTAGTAAAACAAGTAAATTTGACTTAGCAATCAACAAAATTTTATATTCATCGGATGCTAATTAATTGAAAAGACACATGACACTTAAGAAGTTTGCTTCGCTTAATGATCAAAGCACCAATGCAAACAATTGTATGATGTTATTGGCTTAATATTTGCTAAAACTCACAAACCAACATGTAGGACCTTAATCTATATTTCACACATAATGTATTTCATACATTTATTTTGCTCATGGCCTCCTCTTGATAATCATGATTGTTTGCATTTGGATTCTTGCATCAATATCATGGCATCGTTGTCTTTCTCAAGTGAAATTAGAAAATCAGCCAATATCCCTAGCAAAATTGATACAAATTCCAAACTGAAGCAAGAAATCATGAAACCTGATGTATCTAAGAAAATTATAACAATACAAACAAAGGCGATATGCTTAACGGGAGCAATAACTAATTCCATCAAAAATAATTAGAATTCAATCAAATGTACTGCATGAAATCCTCACGAATTCTACCAGTCCTATTGAAAACTCAATCAAGCCTATTTCACCAATATCAAATAAAGCGACTTAGAAAAAAGTTTGAGCTTTGCATAGTAATAATCATTCAAAAGAGCATTGTTTAGCTATAAAACTCATACAGATGTTTACTCAAGCCTACCTGAAATGTAAGTCCCACCACTATGTTATCCATACAAATTTAGGGGTAGGAGGTGGAGAAGGGCAAATACAACTCTCAGTCTATGTTACCAACAATAGAAATATACACATGAAGATTTAAAGAAATATAACCTCCAAAATCACGAAATTTCACATGACCAATGCAATTCACATAAATGTCTCTATAAGATCCAAACCTACAAAATCTCAAGAGAAATATTATAAAGCGACATGAGAAATTGGTCCTTCCCTTTTGGACACTATTACATTTGACCCTTTCTCCTAGAATCAAGGTTAGATTATCAAATTTTAATTAGGGAAGGGGCGTTAGAACCATATAATCTCTACACATATAAGATGCATGTTGGACTTAAGAACAAGGCACTTAGTAAAACTTCTATAAACTGGTTGATGCAGAAGGATACATGGTGTTTTGGAGTCTCTTATTAGAGTTGGACTTTCTTACGCAAATACAACTAACAATTTCGACAAACATGGAGATCAATCAACTAATAATCTCTTTGCCTTCCTCAGTGAATCGCTTAAGCCACTTAGTTGCTTTAGTACTTCACTAACCCCCTCACCAAAGACCCTTCATTTTTTGATCGAATTTTTTCACATTATTAACTTGTGCTACTATTGGCTGGCGATGTTGCTGGATGGTTAGAAATTCTAACTACGACTAGATGGTACAACATCACCGCTTGGTTGTGGTAGAACACTCAAATAGATTGTTAATTAAAGCAGTGCTAGCTAGCTACAATAGGCTACATGATATGCCAAGAGAGGAATTGTAGAAATTTTCAAGGGAAAATCAAGAACCTGGTAGATGATATGAAGTTGAAGAACCTATATCTAAGAGTTCAGATTTAAGGGAAACATCAAACTAGGAGCTACTGCTGACAAAACCATTACGCTCTGCATCTTGCACACTATCAAAGGTTAGTTTTAAAAAAAAAGGCCGGCGCAATAACAAGATTAGCTACAGCTTAGCTACAAAGTAAGGCAGAGCTAATATTGAATCAACGAAGCAGAATCGAAAATTTTGATATGCACATTGAAGAAAATTACTACACCAAACAGAAGCAAGCTTACATTATTCCATGCTCAAGAAGAAGAATAAACAACAAGAACAAAGGTTTCTTGACAACATGTCCCTCTTAACCAACCAAAAAGTCTTGACAAATAAGATTGGTCAAGGGCCAAACCTCAAATATAAGAGCTCATAATTTTCAAAGCAATGATCAGATAAATAGCTCATGCAAACCCGAGAATTCAGATCATAAATGATGTATTGGGAAATATTGTACTAGAGGAATGGAACAAAGAGGCTACCTAACTATACAAGTGAGCATTTTGATCTATTTCCTTCCTTACCAGTTTAAAAAGAGACATAAGAGGTAGAGAGACATTGAGATACATGTAGAAACTCAACTACCAAAATACTTTAAGTTGAACAAAGTTAACTAAATGAATCTAAAAAGCTTGGAAGCAAAATGCTACATTCATAGGGCAAATTTTGTGTAAAGTCTTCAATGCCCATACAATAAGAGCTAATAACAAGTTAATGAAGCACGAAACCCCCAACCCTATCACCTCCAGCCCCAAAAAAAGATGCCCAAAATAACCTTAAACAAGTTTAGAATTGAATCAAAAAATAAAAAGATCAAGTAGAATTTTGCCTCAGAATTGTAAGACAAGGTAAACAACATGTATATTTTCAACTGGACAATAAAACTTGCCAAGTAGCACCATATCACAATCTTCATGCTTGCAATCATAAAGAAGGAACTAACTAGTAAACAAGATCAAGAGGTTTAGTTGACTTAGGATTCCCAAGAAATTTATGTATTTGTATTCTTCACTTGGAAACCACAAAGTAACCACTAATGCTTATTACCTCAAAGATTAGGAAGTAACCATTGCAGGGGACGCAATTATACCAAAGGCAACAGGACCTATTAATAAATTAAGTTAGAAGATTACGACAACAAACAACAAAAGGCCAGCAACCCAAACCCCAAATACAATGAATGACTCAAATAATCTAATATGGATAAACTAGTCAATATAGTCAGATATGAACCTATGACTAATTTAGAAAATGAAAGGCATACTTAATTTCGTTCTATCAAAGCATAACTTTATTCACAGAGAGAATAAACTTTCATAATTCAAGCATAGTTTATATCAAGAGCTAGCAATTTAGTAAAATACAATAAGTTAAGAACAACAAAGTCCTATAAAAAGTAAACAAAATATTGTTTCACATACTCCAAAATGATGACTTTGAAAGACACTGACTAAATGATAGCCATTGCCTTTAGAAAATAAACACTATGGAAGTAGGGCAATATAACTAGGTGAAGGAATAAATAAAAAAAAAATAATGGAATCATAGAGAGTTTTGCGTTTGAGAAGTATAACTGAAAAGATATCAAATTAAAATTAACCCACAAATGAATGCATCCAAAAATAAGAACATCATTGATGAATCTCAATTCAAAGAAAACACTTGAAGGAGATTAGAGTTCTTGTATTACTTGTAAACACCCTCTAGAAAGAAGTCCATCTCACTCTAACTTGATGTTCTGACGAAACCAATTCAGCAAACATATCTTGACATCACAAGCGTACTAGTTAAAGAATACATATATTGGATGCTCAACATTGTTCAAGGAACTGAACTCAAACATAAAAGAAAAATAAGACAGACTTGCCAAAAACTAAGGTTGAATTAACTAATATCCCAAAGAGCTAATGGAGCATATTTAAAAAGAAAGAATAAAGCAGAACTCAAATCAGAAGCAACCAAATTATGTGTAAAATTGAACAAATTTGGGCAGATTCACAACAAAGAACATCCAATTCATCGACACTGTCAAATCTGAAACTTGGTAACAATTCCACAAGCAAAGATTAATCATAAGACTAGGGCAGCGAACAAATCATCATACCTCAAGGCTGAAAACTCACGGCATGAGCTTCATTTCTGATGTTCCGCTTGGGCTTCTGATTTCAAACTCCAAAACCCATCTTCCCACTTAACGGTGCCGGGAAGAGGGGTTCCAACGATAACAAACATAGGTCAGGCGCAGCGAATGTTATAGAGGTGACCAAGAATGAAAGATTGAAAGGCGCTAACTTGTGAAATTGCATAAACGAATAATAAAGATAGCTGCAACCAACAGAGTACAGACGAGTTAGGGCAGTGAATGTCACAAAGTGAAACTGAGATAGGAGAAATGCTTGAGATGAGATGAGGAGGCTTTTAGGGCATATGTCTTTCTAAATGATGCGCAAACTTTGAATTTTATAAGGAAAAAAATTGTTGGTAACGTGACTACAACACCAAAATATTATTGGGTTGTTGGTATTATAATAACTTATACCAACAAATTTATTTTTATCTATTGTAAATATCAGGACTCCTCCTTTTCTTATAGACTCAAAATTTTAATACCAACAAGATGTCTTATTTGCTGCAAATACTTACTTTTACCAACAGAAAAAAAAAATTTGTTGTTAGATGTCTGTTGGTAAAAGTCACATTTTTATATTAATAACCTTTTTCTCCTCTATTTTAATATCTAACTTAGTTGTTGAATATTTTGTATGTTGCGTACATTCAAAATTTTGTCTTGGGTTTGACTTGATAGATTGATTTATTTAATTTGTTACTAAGAAGTTTATATTGATAAAAATATATATAATTTTCATTTGGTATTTGTTTATCTCTTTTTCAATCAAAAAAATTTTAAAATAAGTTAACTAAAAAATATTATAGGAATGTATTGTAGTATTTGCTGAAAGAAATAATTAAACTATAAGATATAGACTAGCTTATAAAGCTTTTTAAAGAAGATAAGTCCTTTCTTTTGGCTAGAATGAACAAAATTCAAAGTTTTTTTTTGAATTTTTCTATTTGGGTATGCTAAGGGAGAGTTCCATATGAAGTACCCATAGAAGTTAATACATTTTTTAGAAAAGAACAAAAGGCTACATTCACTACCATATAGTATCTCCAACTCAATTTTAGCGGTACATTTGTTCTTTAAGAATCATACCTAAGATCAAATTCGTAATCCTTTTTAAATTAAATATAAAGGTCCTTATATTACAATAGAGGATTAGAAGGGAAAAAACCATACCGAGGATCTCATTTATAAAAATTTAATAGATGACTTCTATAATACTTCCATATATTTTCTTTCAATAAGATTTCCTATATTCAAGTATAAAATAGTAAATATGATCATTTTTAACCAAATACGATAATTTATTTCCAAATTTGAAACTCTACACGTCATTAATTATGATTGATATATTATATACGTATGTGATTTAGTGGTAACCCATACAACGCACTAGCCAAAACACCACTTACTATTTAAATTCACCTAAATTCCATTAAATTAATGAAACTTAGCTTGAACT
>NCQV01078729.1:0-10983 GCA_002740545.1 Lophocereus schottii | reverse complement strand
GTACATTAAGGTTCGATTTATTAATCAATGAAATGAATTTTCAGGTTGACAATCTAATTGTATTCGTGAAACGACTAATTAACTTGAATAATTCGAAGGTATGGGTTCGCATCAGCTCAAGAATTTTCTAAATAATTAACAATAACAATAATAATATAAATAGTGCAAAAATTTTCTTTGAATAAAATTATCGCTCACATAGGCACATAGATAATAATTTAACTTATATAGTTAATAAAAATAAGAAATTTGTAACGTAAAAGGTAAGACAGTCGGCTTAACGTAAAATAAAGAATGCGGGTCTTGCATTCTCCTCCCTTAGAAGAATTTCGTCCTCGAAATTCTAAGGTTCACAGTTCAGTCGTACCTAAGATTTGCACACAATTGGCACAGTCTACGCAAATTGCACTAAAATCCAAAATCTTGTTTACAATTAATTGAAACCGAAAAGGGGCATATGGTATCCAGCTTCCTCCTCGGCAATCCTCTTCAAGCGTCTACTCACTCTATTTAGGCGCCGAGGGCAAGTCGCATCAAAGAGGGGCAAATGAGTTGGCATGGAAAGTCATATTGAGCTTGTTTTGAAAATCAACATAGACCTTCGATTATCTAGACTTGATTCATATAGTTAACAACAACTTTATGCATACACATCCATAAGTGGGAATCTAAAGGTATGACAACTGGGACAATAATATCTCAACGTCACATACTAGTAGTCTCATTTTAAAACATGAGTTCAGTCATTTTTAGGATCGAAACAGTCAACCTGGGGACTCTTATAACACATTAGGTAATAAGAATATTGCATAGCACCATGTAGCTTCACTTACGTGCAATAGCATCGCATAAAATCGGTAATTCAACATTCTCAAGCCTAGGAATTATAAGCAACATGAAACCGTCTAATACGCATATAGCAAGCAATTCGCAAAATGAAAACATATGCAAATGACATTCCTGGGACATGTGGGTTATGGGCATACACGCCTCCGTTGCACTACTCTGATCAAACTTATAAGGGCAAGAATATGTGAATGCAGGCTTCTAGGGTCGTCTCATCATGCTTCAATTATGTACGTATGCAGTTATTCAGCTATAACATGGAATCATAGAATTAACGGAATCTAAACAAGGAGTCAGAGGTCATGTCATGCTGTGAATTACGAAACTTAATTCATCTGGATAATCAAGTCACATACCAGACCAGACTCTAGTCAAGTAAATAACAAGAAGTGCAACAACTTATTTATAAAACACATAACTAGTCATGACCCAATTTCTATAATGCATTAACACTACGAAAAAGTTCAAAATAACAATGGAATTCAGCGACAGCCTAATTTGACGACAGACCTAGTGACGTACATGGCGACGACATGACAGTGTTACAAAAAACTCAGATTATGCGACAAATTTGGCTACGAAAAAATGTACCCGTCTCCATAATTTACCCCTGGCGCGGAATTTCTGCCGCTATAATAAACTTTTTTTTATTATGGCGATGGAATTTCCGTCGCCTAACCCAAAAAAATTAAAATTTTGAAAAAAATCGGGCTGGCGATGGAAATTCCGTCACCAGCCAGTTTAAACGAAACCAGATCTAGGTCTGGTTTCGTTCAACGCACGCGAAGCAAATTTGAGAGAGAGAGAGAGTGGGGATCGAGTGGGAGCTCTGCTCGACCACCGCCACCACCACCTAGCTGCTGTCGGCCCCCTCCCCCGCTATCACCGCCTTAGCCCAAGTGCCAGTAGCCGCCGGCCACCCTCCCTCGCCCCTCTTGCCGGTTGTTTTCAACCAATTTGAGGTAAGTTTTGCAACTATGTTTGTTGTAATTTCTATAAATTTTTGTATTACATTGTTAGAATTTGATAGTTAATTCATATTTATGTTAAAATGTGTTATTTATGTAAAGTTATTGCTCTAATTTGTTTTAAGATTTGGGTAAATGCGATTTAGGGTTTAGGTTTGGTAGTTTGAAGTTAAAATTTGATATGGTGGTGGAATGAAATGGTTTAATTGATAATGTTATTGAAATATGGTATTTGTGTGAGGTTATTATTCTAATTTGTTACAAAAATTTGGTAAATGTGATTTAGGGTTGAGGTTTGATAGTTTGAAGTTAAAATTTCATATGTTGGTGGAATGAAATGCTTTAATTGATAATATTGTTGAAATGTGGTATTTGTGTGAGGTTATTGCTCTAATTTGGTTGGAGATTTTGCTTAATGCAATTTAGGGTTTAGGTTTGGTAATGTGCAGTTGAAAGTTGAGATGTTGGTAGAATGAGATACTTTAGGTTATAATTTTGTTCGAAGGTGATGTTCGTATGAAGTTATAACTCTCATTTGTTTGAAGATTTTGCTCAATGCAATGTAGGCTTAAATTTGGTAATTTTAAGTTGAAATTTGATATGTTGGAGGAATAAAGTGCTCAACTTTGGATGAATTATTAGTTTTGTGAAATTCATAAGAATATATGTATATTTGTAGAAATTTATAAGTTTTTTTTTTGTGCATATAGAAATTTATAAGTAAACATATGTAATGTATAATTGAGTAATTTATACAATTATTATAATTTTAATTAAAATAAATTCTCATCCAATAACTTATGTGGTTATTGTTATTTGAGCAGAATATGAATGGTCTTCCACATTGTAGGTGGATGTATAATAGATTACTGCCTGATCGTAGTGGTTATACGTAAGAATTTCTAGATGGAGTAGAAGACAGATAGAGTTTCTGAATGGGGGAAAGTATAGATGTCCTTGTGCTAAATGTAGAAATATGGTGTACTTGACACTCGATGAGGTCAAGATGCACCTTATATATAAGGGTTTTGTGAAAGGGTATTGGTTTTGGATAAGTCATGGGGAAATAGAACCTCAGCAATATGATTTTGGGTATTCAAATAGTAAAATTCACGAAATTGGAGGTTCAAGTCATATTAATAATAACTACTATGAATCGTACGTAGATCGGATGACAGACATGATTGATGATGCTATAATGGCAAATCAAAATGTAAGGGAAGAAGAGTCAAGTACCTGCCTAGAAGCATTTTATAATATGGTTTAAGCTGCTCAACAACCATTACATGATGGTTATTCCACACACAGTGAACTCTCTGCTGCGGTGAGACTTGAGTATCAAATCTGATTATAACATGCCACAAAACTGTTTCAATGAAATTGTTCAACTAATGAAAGAGATGTGTCCACCTAACAACCGCGTGCCAAACAACTATGGGCAAAGGAAGAAGGTTGTTAGAGATCTCGACAATGATGTGATCCTAATTGATTGTTGCCGGAAAGATTGCATGCTATTTTTTAAGAAGGATGCAAACCTAGATGCGTGCAAGTTTTGTGGGCATTCAAGATGGAAAAAGTAAAGGTCCCAACAAAGGAATCAGAATCTATTGCCATACTCAAGAATGTATTACTTTCCGTTAAAACTGCGATTGCAGAGGTTGTATACATCAAAAAGTACTGCAGAGCACATGAGATAACATTATGAACATCGACATGAGGATGGTGTTTTATGTCATCCATTAGATGGGGCAGCATGGAAACATTTAGACAACAAATACCCTGATTTTGCTTCTGAGCCTCGGAATGTGACGCTTGGCTTATGTGCTAATGGATTTAGTCCTTGCACTTTGTCTTCAACATCATATTTTATTTGGTCGGTGTTAGTTACACCTTATAACATTCCCCCTGAAATGTGTATGAGCATACCATTTACGTTCTTGACTTGTGTAACTCCTGACCCCAAAAATTCAAAGAACAAAATGGATGTGTATTTACAACCTTTTATTGATGAGTTGAAAGATTTGTGGGATGTTGGAGTTGCGACATATGACATTTCTATGGGGCACGCATTTCAAATGAAGGTTGCACTAATGTGGACCATCAATGATTTTCCCGCATATGAAATGTTATCTGGGTGGAGTACTAATGGGCAATTGGCATGTGCTGTATGTATGAAACAACAAAATGCTTTGAGATTGAGAAATGGAGGTAAATTCTCATGATTAGATTGTCATAGGTGTTTTCTACCAAGGAATCATGCGTTCAAAAGAAATAGAACAACATGTAGGAAAGGCAGAATTATTACAACGGGTCTTCCTCGCTACTTATTTGGGTAAGTACTCTATACCGAGGTGGATGTCCTCGCTACTTATTTGGGGAAGTACTTTATACCGAGGTGGAAGATTACTCAATGGTAACTACAAATGATGACTTTGTCATTCCAAGATTTAAGGAAACTAAGCACAAGTGGACGAAGAGGAGCATATTCTAGAAGTTGCCCTATTGGCAATACCAATTGGTCCGTCATAATTTGGATGTGATGCATATTGAGAAGAACTTCTTCGAGAACATCATTAACACTGTTATGGATGTCCATGGGAAAACAAAGGATAATGCCAAATCAAGAATGAATGTTGTAGAAATATGTGATAGATAAAAATTAAATTTACATCCAGGCCCAAGTAGTAAGCCGGTTAAACCAAAGTGAAGTTCGTACTTCCTGCGGATAAACGAAGAGAGTAGTGTGAATGGGTAAAGGAGTTTCAAATGCCTGATGGATATTCCTCCAATTTGAGGAATATTGTGGACCCTAATGAGGCAAAGTTCAACAATATGAAAAGTCATGATTGTCATGTGTTTATGGAGACTCTTTTACCCATTGCATTTGGTGCACTCCCAGATGATGTGTTGAATCCTCTCATTGAGATAAGTCAGTTCTTAAGGAACTTAGGCTCAACAACACTGCAACAAGATATGCTTGAGGAAATGCATCGAAACATTGTCATCATTTTATGTAAGTTGGAGACGATTTTCCCTCCTGGCTTCTTCAATGTAATGAAGCACCTGCCAATGCATTTGGCAGAAGAGGCTCAACTTGGTGGTCCAGTACAATACCGATGGATGTATTCGTTTGCGAGGTAAAGTAGGCTGCACTCCCTAAAAATTTATCTCAATTCTTATATGTGCAATCACTTACGAGTGAATGCAATTGTGAATTTGTTAGGTTCTTTAGCCGATTGAAGAAAAAGATAAAGTAACAAGCATGTCCTGAAGGTTTAATCACAAAAGCATACCTAGAAGCTGAGAGGACATTCTTCGCCTCCTCTTAATTCGACTCTAATGTGCCCTTCATGTGCAGTAGGTGCAGGAGAATGAGGATGGCGATGAACATAATAATCATTTTCCAACTCTATCTGTGTTTGAACCGCAAGGGACTGCTATTAGTAGGGAAAGATCCAGGTATCTCACAGATGTCGAATATATTATTGCCCATCTTCATATGCTGTTAAATTGTGATGAAGTTAAACCTTATATAGGGTAAGTGCTACCTGAAGTTCTAATTGAGATTATCATTCGTAATGCAAGTATATTAATGGCCTTCATAAAATGTGATAGAATTTTCCCAGAACAAGTCAGAACCACATGTCCTAATGTCAGCGACGCTGATGTTGACACCATCATCGAAACTCATTTTACAGATTGGTTTAGTCAGAATGTAAGTATTGCAACTCATTCCTTTATAATTTTAACATAACAGTTAGGTGTATTGTATTAACTAAAACTACATGTTATGTCACCTTAGGTGCATTATATTCAACTATTTGACACTTATAAACAGTGTTACTTGATACAATTGGCTGCGAAGTCAAATCAGTATGTGTCGACGTGAACGGCATATAGAGTTAATGGATTCAAATTCGATATAAAAGCTCGTAGCGTCGGGAAGAGAACATATAATTGTGGTGTCGATGTTTATGGTACAGGGGAAGACGACATTAAAAATGATTATTATGGCATATTGAAGGATATTGTCCAATTTGAGTATGTAGGTGAACCACTTAAACAATGTGTGCTATTCAGTTGTGAGTGGTTTGATCCCACATTGAATCATGTGACACGATCTCATAAACTAAGAAAACTTATTGAAGTGCACTGTACAAGGAGGTATAGAAAGTACGACCCATTCATCTTCTTAAACAATGCATCATAAGTATACTTCATGCCACATGCCGATCGCTCAAGGCATATGACCAATTGACTTGTTATTATACCAATCAAACCAAGAGCGAGATTAGATAAGCAGTACACTCTGCCTACTGCCTACTAACAAGCAGATATGACGATAATCGTTGAACCTATGAATGATACTATCCTTACATCATTAATGGATGAAAGTGCACCACCGGAAGAGGTTAATGATGAAATGGGGTTTTTATTCATTTAGGTTAATGACGAGATAGATGAGGTAGAGGATGATGAGGGTGATGAAGAGGATGAGTGGGATGACAGTGATGAAACAGATGAAGTAGAGGAAAATTTACATTTGTATGATGATGGTGACGATGACAATGACAATGATGATGATGATGCAGATGATTGAGTGCTAATGAATTCTTATGTATTTGAGTACTTTACATGGAAAAGTATTGGTTGCGACTTTACTTTTATTGTATGAATGAATTTTGAAAATATGTGTTACCTACGCATTATGATGTCTGAGTAAACGGTTGATATGTGCAATTATTATATATTTGTACTTGCATTTGTTGTCACCTATTTCAAGTACGGATTTCAGTTCTCATCAAGGTAAGTCCTTCACTTGAGGTAGAGGACGAGGGTCTAGGAGCTCTGCCTTAGATCCAACCACAATGGATGTTGATCCATCTTCCCCCCAGGTACCTCATATCCCAGTTCACCCAGAAGCCATAATGGCTGGTTATATACCAGATCTTTGAAGACCAATGCCTCCCCCATTTGGGGCTTTCCATCATCAGACGTCATACATGCCCAACCAAAGTACCATGTATAGTCAATTTCCCTATAACATTCCTCCCAATCGCCCTTTTGTCAACACTATGCAGCCTACTCCTCAACCCAGTGACCCTAACACAAACCAGTCCCAAGACCACATTGCAGCTGGAGAAAGTGAAGCACAATCTAGTCATAGGAGCACTCGAGCAAAGACTTGAATTGATGATAACGGGTAAGTCTTCAATTGTTATATGTTATAAAATTCAACTATTTTACATCACAAGTAATCAATTTGATGTGTTATGTTTAATTAGGTTTCTCCCCAATGAGGGTGCTGTTAGTAGAATTTCGCTTATATGTCAAAGCAAATATAATGGAGCTTGTCCTACTTGAGGTAAAGTGCCCAAACCAGTATGGGATTTGTGGTTTGGAGAGTTCAAGGCAACTAAAGTGCCTACATATTAACAGTTTGTGTGAACGTGATAAATTACTATTGTATTATTTGATGTGTTTGCTGTTTTCATAATTGCATAAGTGGTTTACTTGGGATTCGATCCATAAGGACTGTTTAAGAAAGAATTTTGAAAACCAAGGCAATGCACGCTTGAGAGACTTCCTTGGAAAAGCAAGGAAGTACAAGAAGAAGCCTATTTGGCTCGGTGAGACTCAATAGGAGGGACTCTAATAATACTGGGTGAACGAAGGTTACAAAAAACTGCGTGAAATAGCCTAGAAGCACCGATTGGGTACTCCATAAAGTGGTGGCCCATCTCTCTATACCTGTGGCTCGATCCCTATGCATGCATATAGGAGGCGTCTGGTAAATGAATTTGCTATGTATTTCTTCAACTTTAATACTGTAGTTTGGCTTGTGCTTGACACAATTCTGTGTGGCACGTACATAGAAGGAACAACTTCGGACAGAGCCCATAATTGTTCAATTATTCAGCTGCACTCACAAACTCCATAGCAAAGAAGATGCCCCTTGGGTTGACAAGAAATCAAAACAAACATATGTAAGCAATTAGCTATTCTCAATCTTTATTGGTAGTTCAACATGAACTTGTATACTTTACTTTCATTAATTGTAATATATATGATGTCTTGCATATGTTCTAATGTTGTAGGAATCCTTTGAATGTGAATTTCAAAATGTTATCAACTCTCAAAGGACCGGGAACGGCACTTCTCAAGATCCAAATCAGCTACTTCCAAACCCAAATNNNNTATGGGTGAAGATGTACAAGAACAAGAAGGGCCGTATTTATAGCATTGGCAATGAGGCTGTCAACATTAGGGAATCCGATTACTTCAGTCCCACTCAAAGAGCTGGTACAGTTTTCAAATTAAAGTTTTAATGAACATGGTTATACGATAAGTTAATTGCAATACTAATGTGTACTTCATTTAAATGCCTATCAGCAGGTATCAGTTATATGCCATCGCAATAAGAGCTCAGTGACTTAAGGGGTGTAGTAACCAACTTAGGGGATGAGATAACTTCACAAATTGAAAGTTACTGGTTGCATATGGAGAAATGTAAGCAACTGGAGGAATCCAATAAAGTGCTCACCCAAAGCAACTAACAACTTAGCCAACAAATGATAAGCATCGATCAGCACCTGCAAGCTTTCTTCCAAATGCAGCAAGCTTCTGGCTCGGGATCTCGGCCACCCTTTACTCATCATTCATAGCATAATGAGGATGAGGATGAGGATGAGGACGAGGATGAGCAAGAGGAAGAGGAAGAGGAAGATGATGATCCTTACACTGGTGATTGAGTTGGTTGTAGTTTTCCCCAAACTGGTGGCTCCCCTGCTTGGTTCTTCATGGAGTACACCTCTTACTGCTTGCTTCCCGTCCCCTTGGTGCTTGTTTCCTTCCCCTCCCCTTGATGCTTATTTCTCCCTCTTTTGCAAACATAACGTTACTTTTAATTACTAGCAACTTCTGGTTTGTTTGGATTTATAGTTTGTGATATGTGGAGACTTTATTTGGGACTTGTGCTTTGTGAATTCAAAACCCTTGGCGTGAACTGTTGCTTTGGATGTGATATTTCACCTTTGTGTGCCTTAGAATTGTTGAGAACACTTCGAATGAAGTTACACTCGAAGCCATTGGATGTAGATTCAGTGCAAATTTCTTATACATTTCTTGTAGGGATTAAAATGTATGTACTAAGGTATACGATCAAAAACAAGCGTCGCTGTTTAAAAAAAATTATAAACTTAGCGATAGACTGACGACAGAACTAAAGCATTTATTTTTTTTAGTGGGGCAGAAGCCAACGACGGGTAGGGGATCTGTCGCCACTAGTGATGAAAAATCCGTCGCTATGTTCGCCGTTAGAGGCGATGGATTTTTCGGTCCATCACTGCTTGCCCTGCCAATTTTTCTCCGCTAAAAAAAGGTATGTCACAAGGTTTGTCACTGAGTCCGTCGTTGGTGGCGATGAAATTTCATAATTCTGTTGTCAGGTACTCAGTGACAAGCGAAAATCTGATAGCCGTTTTCTGTTATCAATTCCATCGCTAATAAGTCTTATTCCGTTGCTGATTCCTTCTTTATTTGGTCTTCTTTTTGTAGTGTAATGACCGGGCATAATAGACGTGAGTGTCCGTATTTGTGATGACATGACCCTGAATACTCTACCGTGCTACTTTCTTACACATGAGATACATATATCTATAGACGTGAGTCATGCAAATGTGGCTTTATTGTCTAGTCACGCGTTACATGCATCGAGTTTAACTAATCCAACTTTAACATAAGAAAATAGTATTAATGGGCTATATATAATGATTTAAGAGTCATGTTGTGTAATAAACTGCACAAATCAAATCACTCTAACCAATACAGTTAGATATTTAATCAAATTCAAGCTAAGCAATTGCCGAAACTCATTTTGTTGGCATTTGATCACAAATACATCGATGGCCTCATGCAACAATCCTATCTATAGATACTCTTATGGTCTCACACAGCACATGATGCCATAATAAATCTTTAAGACATGCGAACCCACGGGCTTATCGCATAGAAAGAACATCTAGACATGAATATATGTGTGCAATCCCTCTTTACAACCTATGGTCAACGGCATGCCTTAAGCCCTGTCCAATTTAGGAAAGATTAGCATCCAGCAGCTAAGATTGTTTGAGTATGGTTGACATCAATGGCCTTTTAGGTACGCATTAAGGTCTTATGAAGTACATCTATCCACAGGTGATTATAGGAGTCTTATTGTAGGTCGCTTACCTTAGTAGGGATCATCTATTATATACAATTCCAAAGTCTACTAGGTTCTTTCTCCTTTACGCTTTCTAGGTGTATCAGGGTTCATTCTAACCAAAACATTGTCACCCGATTCCCAAATGACAATTCATATAATAGAAAGTGAGTAATGCATTGTTTAGGCAACAATGGCAAAGGAGGAGAACGACAGGTACACTTATGCAATGTTCAATGAGGTCCCACCACTAGCATTTAGTCTTTCAAGCATGCATACAAAAGTAGCCCCTAATATACTTAGGGAATTCAGAATTCAAAAATTAAAGGTATCATTTACTAGGATTATTAATCATAGCAACTAATCTCCAATCATTCCTTTGCTAATCCATTACGCACGACTTCATGGATGTGCACATCTTAGCACATACACATTTATAAGCAATATTCTGACACACATAAGGACATGCACTTGTGAACCGAAACTCCCTCATTATCAGTAACGGAAAGCTAATCCTTCGGTGTGAAGTAAAACTTCACTCGACAGTCATAACAGCATTAACATCTCAAAATCTTAAGTTTCAAAGATGAAAAATAGCATATCTATTTTGAATCCCTTCGTTGTTAATAGGAGGATGGTTCAACTTCTTCTAACTCTTTCCCTACCAACCACTGAGTGCATCTGCTCACTTTATTATTGGGTTTGAGGACCAAATCGTACTTAAGGGGCAAGAATGAGCTTGGAGCTAAAACATTCTTAATTGTTTGAGTTCAAACCAAGTGCACTTGGAACTTTTGATTTAGATCGTCAAGGTGTGTATGTAAAATAACTCTCGATTGATCTACCACTTAGCTTGTCCACAAGAATACAAGTTATTTGGCTTATACTCTTAGCGATTCGTTCATTGACTCGATTAGTGTTGAGTTAAAAATGTACCGCAAGTGCACGGTGCCAGTTGTAGCTAGCAAA
>NCQV01078719.1:218-16224 GCA_002740545.1 Lophocereus schottii | reverse complement strand
TGGCCAAAATTCAATCACAACAATTTCACACACAAGATAGAATTCAACCAATCCTTATCAAGAACAAGTACAACTAAATAAAGATGAAAGATTTGAACATCAATACTTGGCTAACAATCCCTAGATTGAGAAAACTACTCACACATGTTTAAACAACAAAACTAAACAAAGTTTGAGAGAAGAAAACTTAGCACTATTGGAGATCTTTCAAAGGTTTCCCAACTTTGCAAGGGCTTCAAAACAGTAAGCCCTTCTTCATCACTCACACTCAAAACTACTAAAAATCTAAACTAGACTTAGAAAAACTGGACAAAAATGGAAAACTGGAGAGAAGAGTTCTCTTTCTTTTCTGTGTGTCTCCTCTCTATCGAAAATGACTCTATTTAAAGAGGAATATAATCATCCTCAGCCACACGATGAAGGAAAATGAACAAGCTTGGAGTGATGGCCTCACCACGGACCCATCCTCAGCCACACGATGAAGGAAAATGAACAGGCTTCGAGTTATGGCCTCACCACGGATAGTTCGTGGTGAGCTCTATCTTGGTAATCCTCTGTTTTTTCTTCTTCCATGGGCATGGTGACTTGGGAGTGTAAATGGGGAGTCAAGGAATGCTCAATTATCGTCAACTTTAGGGTGAAATGGTCCAAAAACCAACAAAACACAAAAGCGAACCATACTCGAGCATAAAACTGAAAAAAGTATAAATTATAATATAGACAACATAATTCTTCCTAAAAGAAAGGCGCACAATGGCCTCAAAATAGTGTGCACTTTAAGGACTTATCACGTACCCCCCCCAAAAACAAATTGGAAGCTCAGCATGTTCGATCATTGACTTGATCATGTGAAGCAGCGTACGATTCTTGCACTCTATAACGCCATTGTTGCGAGGTATGTGGTGTTAGTTGTCTATGCTTCCGCTGTCAAATATTTGAACACATCAAGTACCTAATAGCAGAGATTTAATAGGTACACATATGTATATTATGAATCATCTATAAGAGTTATAAAACGAATTTTTTCGTGACGTGCTTTCACATTCATGGGTCCACAGATGTTGGAGTGAATGAACTTGAAAGGACTCGATTTTGGGCTTACCCAAAGACTTTACAGTTGATTTGCTTGCTAAAGTTGACTCTCATATGTGCAACTTAACCCGAGTTAGTAGGTGTTAAAAGTCCATATTTGGCGAGTTTGCTTACTCTATCTTGGCCCTCATGGTCAAGTTGAGCATGCATAAAAACAGAATAAAAAATGAGGCAAAGATGAAAGATGCTTCATTTCGTCCAAAATATCAAAAAAATCTTTCAATATTGCATGGCCAAACAAATTACCATAATATACAAAAGACAAAAATCGGAAGAGAAAATAGATTCTCATAAGCAAAATACACAAGGGAGCGTTATACCCCAGGCGCATAGAGAACATAGTGAAGAAGCAGTGCATTCTCTGCATGGAGTTTAAGATAATGTGTCCCTATTTCGAGGATATCTTCTTCACTGTTGTTTTCTAAAATAATAATCTGTGAACCCATCGGGTAGTGATGAAAGTTCACAAAATCAACTTGGTCCTGAACTACATGCTTCGTTGTTCCCATATCTTCAATCCATTAGGGATCTGGCAACAAATACTTGGGCCACACATAATATTCAGGGGTAACAATGAAAGAACGTACCTTAGTTGGCTTAGGACAATCCTGAGTCTAGGGTTTCTTGTTTCCATAATTTATAACATTTTCATATGCATTGTTTTCTTCTCTCTATTTCCCTTGGCCTTTTTCCTTCTGACAATACCACCCTCGGGTTCAGAGGTTTAAAAAAACGAACCTAATCGAACATGAATTTAAGCTGATCCCCCATGCACTTAGCAATGGAATAACTTTTAAATTCCCCCGCCAGATTGTCATGCATGTTATGCAACATAGTATAGCATATTGATCGATCATTCTCAGACCATTTTCGGTATACCCTTAGGTTCTCTCGATACTACTCTTTAGCAGTACCATCTTTACTATTCTAGTAGGCCTAAAAGCCATTAAGTGTTCTAACACTTCACGCTTGTTCAGAAGAAACTGAATCTTCTCACACTTTGTGTCATAGTTAGTGCTATCAAACTTTTCATTGGTAAGCAAATCACCAACCAAATTTTAATTTCTCTATCTAGAAGTATATATATAAAAGATGGACCTTAGGCATATTTTCAAATAATTAAATTATCAAAAACTCCATCATTCATGTCGCATGATTGAAAATTTTGCTAAGCACATACAAACATGAATTAGAAATTTTTATAATTTAACTACCATATTTTTCCAGAAAATAAAATTTATGGATTACTCAATTGTTAAATTAATTAACACAATTAGGAATATCACAAAGATATTCAGCTTAATCATATAAAACAAATTTAGATGATGTTATGTTATATAAAACGAATTTATAAAATTATAAATATATCATTTAAAACTCTTTTTAATGACACATGAAATAGCAACGATTATTATATATATAAAACATATTCATATAATAGAATGAAATGATATTGTGAAATTCGAATAACGACATGTTACCAAAGAAGTTCATTAAAGCCCATATAGTCTTACATAAAAAACATTCATATAATAATAAAAAAACATATTCAAATGTCACTCATAAATTATAAAGCACATTTATAATTTCATGAATTTAGATTTCATAAAACAAATTCATAAAATGTTGCTAAACTACATAATTAGCAAATTTATAACAACTAATGTAATTAGTACATATATAAAACACATTTATATAATTTCACTAATTAATAACTGACATGAAACATATTTATGTGACAAAATATCATATAGAACATATTTATACAACATAATTTGTAACATAAAATACATCTAACTATTAATCGCAGGTAATTGTATAGAATACATCCATATAATATTACAAAATTAAATAATATGAAATGAATACAAGTATTACTCACAAATTATATAAAATGTATTCATGTAATATTGTGAATTTAAATTCTATGAAACGAATTCATAAAACAATTACATACTATGAACATCCAAATAATGACATGAAATTGGTTAAATAATGTTTTAAATTTAAATTACATTAAACAAATTAATATAAAACACAACTTACAAGGCATTCTCATATATGGATCACAATAACTATATCAAACATATTTATGGAATTACTACGAATTTATGAAATGAATTCATAAATATCTACTCAATTATATAACATTATTTTTTAGCCTTATAAAACATATTCATATAATAATAATAAAAGAAATATAAACCGAAACCCTCAATCCCCAAACAATTCTTCATCTTCTTAGACCCTTCGCTCTCTGACTTCATTCTGGTCCTTAACACTTTCAATCTCTCTCCCTCTCTGGATTCTTTCTCTACCTTATAAACGGAACTTAGCTTTGGCCCCTTTGCCAATACAAGGAAAATGGGCAACTTAACTCCATCTACCTATTTGCTTCAGTGCCTCGCCCACCACCCCAACTTCCATTCTCCTCCTTCTAGCAACCACCTCTGCTAAGAATCCCAATCATGCAGCTATCAGTGCTCTAGTAACAGGAAGAGGATGTAAAACTACAGTCCGTCGCAACAAATTCAAGGCACGCAAGCCTCTGTGATGTTTCCCCAAGTGAAGCCGACACTACTAGGGCCTGGATTGGTCGCCAAGGGACTGGAATCTGCCAATCACGCACAAAGACATACCTCGCACGTGGTGGCGCATGCATCTAAGCACTTCTCATCAAAGCGGTTTGCGGTTTTCTCTAATGGATTTGCAAATATTGACTCATTTGACTGGTGGAGGAGGAAGAAGGGACACTAAGTCTACCTTCATACAGTGTGTGATGCACACTCATGCTGTCCCTCTGTATGGTTTCTAATGGGTATGGTTGGATCCCCCTTTCTTGCTTTCCTTCTTCTTGTTTTGGATACTTTCTTAAATTTAATTTTTAATTATTTGTTTTTATTGCTATCTGGAGTGTCTCGCTTAGGCCATTAAGACCTAGTTATGGCTAATGTCGCTGTAGCCACGGAGGCGAAGATGACCTTTTTGGGTTGATCGATAGAGTAACATCAAAAGGTGAAGGGTTAAGGACTCCAGGTCTAGGGTTACTAGTCTGAGTTTACAAGAACACTTAGCAAAACTTAGGAATTATAACAATTTAATTAGTACAGAAACTTGCTAAGCCTTGAAAAAGATAATTGCAAAATTGACTAAACCATTTAAAAACCAATGCAAGTCAAGTTCGTTGGGGCGGACGTAATTAACCATGCCTCTTATGGGTTCAATTAGTGTAATCACACACAACAACACACAATCATGCTTTGAATCAAGATTAAACTTATTAATTGCTTATCAAAACATGATTTGAATTAACCGGGGTCAAATCCGAGCAACAATGGCTCTGATACCACTATTGGAAGTTTAGGACATACCTTAG
Source organism: Lophocereus schottii (assembly GCA_002740545.1). Taxonomy (NCBI): domain Eukaryota; kingdom Viridiplantae; phylum Streptophyta; class Magnoliopsida; order Caryophyllales; family Cactaceae; genus Lophocereus; species Lophocereus schottii. The sequence continues at coordinate 11,756 of NCQV01078719.1, read as the reverse complement.
CGCTGAAGCATAGGATCTCATTACTCAGTGATTGCCAACGAATTGTTGAATCAGATTGATGGTGGCTACTACCGTCACCATAAAGCGTCACATGCTAAACCCAATCTCTAAGTGATGGTGGGATTACCATGAAAGAGTGCACAGAGAGGTGGAGAGAGATTAACACTTTTTGTTACAGTCTCTTAAACCCATGATCAGCTCCTTTTAATCTACTGCTTTACCACTAGATTTTCTTTTTTTTTTCAAATTGCTCTACGTGATTCAAGCCTTGTATAACCAGCTCTAAGAGCTTCGAATTATAATTGCTGCAAGATTGAACGTAATCTTGATCGCCCTTCTATATCAAAAAATTCATATGATTTTTGCCAACCTGTACAAAATTTATGATAATAATAACAACAATAATGATAAGAATAAAATAATAACAACAACAACAATGGCAAAATAACAATAACAACGGTTATGACAACACTAATATTAAACGACATTCATATCCTTCTTCATCATTTTGTATTCATTAGCTTAACCAATAGCTAGTTTAATCGAACATAGTTTCTTTAATCCACTATTAAAAATAGCTATCCACTAATAAATAAAATATAATAATCCATGTCTTATGGCAAAAATTATTGGCGTGTAGAAGGGGTGGATTTATGCACAAGTTAGGGCTGTCCATGGACACCCCTAACCTTAAAAAAAAATCCCTAATAAGGCCGTTTAAGTGGTCCAAAAATATTAAAGTGTAGACGCCCTTAAAAAAAGGCCCCAAAAAAATGCATTAGGTTGGTGGACACTCCCTAGTGTTGGACCGAGCCCTCGGTCTAATTTTAGCATGAAGTTTCACTCTTTTTTTGTTTTTTAAAAAACGCAATCAGTGAAGGGCTGAAGGCAGATTCTGACAGAATGCTATTTCTTGACATTTCTTCTCAACCCTTCCTCTCACTCCCTCTCCTCTATGGCTCCACATTCCACCCCTTATTTGCCAATATTAGTGACAACTATCCCTACTCAGCAATGCCTACCAGCCACAACAGCCACTGTGCCCAACAACCACCATTTCCTCATGCCGCACCCGGCCCCATCCCCCGCCACGCCTAGCCTAGACACAAGTTAGGGTTTTGAACCTTTAGATTTCTTTTCGCTTGAATTACTTGTAATTGCTTGCTTCTTGTCTCATGTTATGTTGACGGATATTGTTGAATGAAATTATTTGGTTATTGGATTGGTTAATGATTGTTGTCACTCATGTGAAATTCATAATGTGAATATGTTTTATGCTCTTGTAAAGTTATAATTGTTAGATTTAGTGATTCACACTTGACATTTGGCAAATCTTTATGTCATTGTGTATCTATGAAGTTTGAAAAATTGCAAGAACTTGTGGGGATTCTTGTTTAATACCCACTTTTTCTCGCACTCTGTTTCAGTGCTACCCCACATTTTCGTGTTGCTGAAGTTTAAGTTAATATCTAATTAGCTATTATCTAACAGCTAGGTTGCTTCGAAGTCAAATGTGTGATCAGCTTTTGAATGATTGTTTGGTTTGTTATATAGAGAAAGGTCTATTTGACTCAATTTCTAATGATTCTATCATGTATTGATTCCAAAGCATGAAAAATGCTAAAGGACAATTTAATAGTATACTATTGTAATATTTCATATATTATTTGAACTTTACTTTTTTGATATATATGGTGATGAATGTTTATAGGTGAGCACCCATAATTCAAAAGTCTAGATCTGCCATTGTTTGTAAGACATATTTTTACTTCCAATGGCCTGAGTGACTAAATGTAATAGCCTTAAGGGTTTCTATCAGCATTATTTATGTAGCAATTCTTTTCTAATCACTAATCATTAACATGGGAACATTTTCTCTTCCATTTAGGTTCTTATTTATCATTTAAAATTTTGTTACCATTGGGTATCTGTTTATCAAAGCTAAGCTACTATTAACTACAAAGGAGTAGAATTTTATGTCCGCTCATAGATTTTCTCTCATTAATAAGACATAGTATTGGCTTTTGAGTACTAATAATCCAATTTTTAATGGTCTTGAATGAGAATAATTTTTCATGTTTGAATCTATTGCCGTAACATGCCGACCATTGATTTTTATTTTTAAAACAATACCACCATGTAGATTCTATGTGTAGATGGTGTATTTCTTACACTTTTTTCAATGTGAACATTCGTCTGTGATAAATAGGACTATCATCTCACTGCTTGCAAAATTTTAGGGGTATCTACTTTACTTGTAGCAAATTGGACATATACACTTTTTACTAATTTGAGATGTGATAACCTAATTTTCACAAGCTAATTGTGTATTTATCTGATGGTTTCTAGCACCATAATTCACTAATAAATAAGCTATATCTTTTTATTAGATCCAAAAGCTAAAGTGTTTTTGACTTGAAGTTTGTATGTTAAACATAAACAGCCGAAAGGTTTCCGCGGGACATGTCAGACGCTAATTTCAACAGTTGCATTATTTTCGTGCAAATCTCCAATAGATGCAATTAGTGACATTCAAGTATTTTAATTTATCTCAATAAAATGTCTGAATTACTTACTTATTTTCCGATTTCAGCGTAATAGTAGAATAGTTTTTATTAATTTTAATAGTTGTATGATTTCCGTCCAAATCTCCAAAAGGTGAAATTATTGACATTCATTTTTTTAATTTAAGTCAATAAAATGTCTCAATTACTTGCTTTCTGATTTCAACTAATATTCGAGTAGTTTAATAGAAAAATTAGATGTCATATGTAGACGTTTGTATTCTGTAATCAATCATAACTTTCATTTTAATAGAATTACAATAAAGGATGGTTTTATCTCTTTTTGCACTTCCAATTTATTTGGTGTTGATAGTACAAAATATAGCTCACATTTTATTTGATGAAGCAAGCAATACATGGGATGATCGGGAAGTCATATTTTTCAACCGTCGTAGTTAAGAACACACGTAGTGCCACTATAGACCCTATTCTTTTCATAGGTATACTGCAGTTGTGGAATGGAAATTAATGGAATGGATTGGGAAAAAGCAGATGGAGTGGGTAGAAGCGGTTTGTTCTACACAAGAGTGAAAAGGAATGGAATGGAGTAGTAAAGAAGGAAGGAATGGAATGAAGTGGCAAGAATTGAAATGGAGTGTAGGAAGTAGTGGGACGGAGTGGGAGGGAATGGAAGAGAGTGGAAAAGAGTGGGTTGGAATAGGAAGGAGTGAGAATGAGTGGCATTTATTTTAAGCAATGCGAGTGAGTGGGAATGAGTCGAAATGAGTGGAGGCCATAGATTTACCCACAAAAAGAACAGGGTTATAGTTTGGTTTTGATTAAGCGCTTAAATTGACCTTAAGTTAGCAAAATTCACTATGAAAACTCTTAATCTATCATTTTTTTAATTTGGGTTTTTGGCCCATCAATAAAAAAATTGAAACATTGAGTATGAACTTAAGAGACAGCACATGAACACTATGTATAGTATGATATCTTCAAAGCAGGTAAGAAAAGATATTAAGATAGATTTTATCTTAATCTTATCAATATTCCAGAAATATTCAGCTTTCCAATTCTTAGATTTTATCTTAATCTTATCAATATTCCAGAAATATTCAGCTTTCCAATTCTTGGTAGGACTGATTTTGTTTCTTAGACCCCAAGTTAGGATTAGGCGTGTAATTAAGTGCATGAGCTGTGTATGTATTTAATGATTTAAGGGACTTGTAATGAGGAGGTAGAGAAATAGGGTGCATTAACACCATTCAATCTAACATCAAATATTGGTTCACCTACATTATATCAGACCCCTGAGGTTTTCACAAAAAATTCCAAACCTTAGTTCTAAAAACAACCATGATAGGTAAAAAGTTTATAATTGAAATCACTCTTCATACTTCTTACATCTCTCAGAGGGACCTTGAGTGTTAATCACAGCGTGGTTTTCGATGGAAAAAACTATGACTCATGGAAGAAAGTGGTTAGAAGCAATCTCAAGGCTAAGAAAAATTAGGGTTTATCGAAGGCACCTTAAAGAAACCAATTATAAGAGAAGAAGATGAACCAATGGAGTTGCGAGCTTGGGAATGGAAAACTCTATAATTTGGTTCTGGATACTCAATTTTATTGACTTGAAGCTTTGAACGAGTATTAAGTACATTAAGAAGACGGAGCTTATGTGGAAAACCTAAAGAAATGCTACGCTGTTTCTAATGTCCCAAACATACACCAACTCAAGACTAATTTAGCCGGTGCAAGCAAGGAGGATTAGAAGTTGTAAAATTTTATTCAATGCTTATGGTGCTATGAAGTGAAGTAGAGAATCAGGTGAGGTTTGTAGTTGTACTTGCAACAAGTGTGAATGTGGTGTAGGTGAAAAGCTTATGAAGATGGTGGATGAAGAGAATGGTCATCAATTTACAATGCATTTGCATGGTGAAGTTTTGTAGCGCCTAAAAATGACATTTTATTTTTATAGCCAGATGATGAAATTTATTGTCCAGTTTGAATGCTTAGGGGCCCAACGCAATAGAAGCCACAAAATAAATGGAAGGAAAATAGGGATAGATCAAAGCCGCCGGAAGAACTGGCCTAATAAGCCAGTCTCTATTATAACCTGGTTTGGTTCTCCAGGACAAGAGCCCGCCCAGGTTCTTGTTCTGTTTCTGGGTGAGACCTATTCTGATTAGGCTAAATCACATAGACCTTAAGTCAAACTAGACTTTTGTGCCTAATTAATTAATATATGTTAATTAGTTAGAGTTTTAGCCTACCAAGGTGGTTTGATTTAAATGAAACTTAATTGAAACAGGATTAGGACTCCCTTTCCAAGGCTGATTCATGCAGTCTCCTCAATATCTAAGAGAGGGGGCTAACCCCTTGGTTGGGGGACGACAAAAACCATTGAGAGCGGCACAAGGATCGAAAAAAGAGAGCGATTTAGAATGCCCTTTACTAAAAGAGAGAGTGTGTGTTAGACGAGGGAATCACATTAGTTCCATAAAGCGTCATCTGCTTATTCCCAAAGGATTTAGGTACGGTTATCCTAAGGGCACAGTTTATAACCATTCTGTCCCATTATCTTTCCTATTTTCATAAAATTTAGCTGATAGTGGTTTAGCAAAGATGTAGCCTTTTAAGTTAGTTTTATCCCTGCCCGCTGCAATAGTTTGAATAATTTTACCTATTGCTTATCTCAAATAACATTGTCCCTTGACTATATCAATGATTCTAACCTATTGCATGAATGCATATTAGTATAATTAAGCTTTAATTTCTCATGTTGATTGGTAGAGGGCATCAGTGATGACAGACGTTGATAGGGCACACCCCATCACATCACCATTCCATGCCCTCGAATTTAGAACCTCGATTCAAAACCAAGGAGTCAAGATGGTCCCCACTATACGGATTGCTTGGGGCCTTTCGAAAACCCTTTCGAAGTAGGTTTAATTTGTCCCTTCGGTGTTCCTTCGATATCCCTATCAGTATGGTCTACTTCGAAAGGTGGCATGGTTTGTAAGTTTTCCTAAAAGTCACAAGCGACTCTGTTAGCAAAAAGCTTAATGCTTTGGTTTTCACTTTTTTGTTTAGCATCTGCTCCTGCATTGCTAAACTAGAGAAAATTGATTTAGACCATATCAGTGGAAAATGCCTGGAGTAGAAGTAGGGTTCTCATTTGACCCAAGAAACCAGCCGAGTTCCTGAATCAGACCTGCACCTAGATTCTGGGTTAGGCTGATAGAACTGCTAGAACCTAGTCCAGTAGAATTACACCTGGCCTTGCCCAGGGAACTAGGCTGGGTTCCTTGGCCAAGCCCAAGTCCCAACTTCCTTTAATTTTGAAAGCGTAGGTCTGCATTGGTCTGTTATGTGAAAATAAAATAAAAAAACATAATAAATTTGATTTCTAGAAAGATATAAAGCAACTAGCACTACATAATCATAATTATCATACAGTGGCGACTCTGCTAGAGACATTTTTTAAGAGAGCAAGATTTGAATTTTAATATGGGAAATTATCTTAATTATGCTTACAATACACACTTAAAGTAGACAACACTACCTATTGTGAAGCAAAAGTGTCTCTAGGCAAAACACTCATTCTACCCCTCGGCAAAGTGGCTGATCACTCGGTGGGCCCATTTAGACTTTCGCCTGAGCATGCAATTGCTTCAACCACTCACGACATACTTTTTGTGTCATAACTCGTGAAAGCAACCAAAGCATTATAGTCATACCATGCACCATATGGATGGCGTTTAAAGCATTGGATCATGGGAGGACAGTTCAAAACCTACCTGAAACCTCTGTAATATAAAACTCTTCTTTAGATTGGAATTCATGTGTATGATTTGGAATGCAACTTTTCCTTGTATGATTTAACTTCTTTGGCCCTATGGACTATGAATTGATATCATGAGTCTTAGAAAAGGGCAAATTAGGGGGAAAAGAACTGAGTTTAGGAATTGGAACCAAAAAGCTTTCTCAACCAATTGAATGAAGTATTAGTATTTTTTGGTCAAAAATAGAAAAAAGGGCAATGCCGATCAAGATTGTTGCAAAAAAGGATGAATTAGTCGTCTGTATCTAGGAGTAGACTAGAGTTCATGTTCATGTCAAGCCTAGAACCCAGCCAGGATCCATTAGGGTCCAGCTAGCAAAGTCTACTAATTAGGTCACATGTATACCAGTCCAGTAAAAAGGGAGAATAAAAAAAGGTAAGTTTTGGGCCTGGTTAGAACCCAACCGAGATCTAATTAGGAAGCCAAGATATGTCTCTATCCCTTTAGGGTCTGCATTCATGCCATAAAGATGAATTCTGGTCTCTTGGTCTTAGAGTTAGATCCTTAAGTTAGCATGAATCATATAGGGTCATTAAGAAAAATCATCCATACCAGCTAATCCCAAGTACTTTACGTTGTCAACCAGGATAGGGAAGCCAAAGAAAGTGTATGAATGAAGTTTACAGATCTAGAGACGTCTATCATGAGAATAATCAGAGGAAACACCATCTACTGGGTCAAGGACAAAGTTCAAGTCCAAGTCTAACACAAAACCAATTCCAATGGCTGGGAATAGTAATAAATAGCTAAAATCCTGAAGACATTATAAAAGATGTAGGCTAGGATGAATGAAAGTGATAAGAGGATAGAGATAATGACCGTTACTTTCTAGGACCAGAGTAAAGAACCTCAACGCAAAGAAGCCTACAATGAGGAAGAAGGGGAAGATAAGAGGGAAAACCTAGAGGTTCTAAAAAAGGAAGAAGAGGAGGGAAAAACTACTCCTTCTATGGACTCGCGATTCGATTATATATAACAACTACTGAAAGAGTCCTCTATGTTTAATAATTACTTTAATGATTATATAGGATTCACTGCCATCCTGAAAGGAAAATTTCCTCCTAAGTTCACTAAACTAGATATAAAATTCCATGGAATTGACAACCCTAATCGTCATGTAAGGGACTTTTTTAGTGCTACCATCCCGAAAAGGTCTAGCAATCCTCAATTGCATAGATGGGTCTACTGGATACTTTCCGAGATTAGAATTAGGTCAAAGAGCACAAGCATAGACCACCTTTCCCTTAACCCAAAAAGAAAATTATAAATTTAGGCTCAGGCAGCAACGCACTTCGGAAGACGTAATTGAGGCCCGACAGAAGAAACAAGCACAAAAAGAGGCTAGAAAGAAAGGATATAGGAAGGATACATCATAAGGTCATACCCATGCACTCTTAATGGACAATTTCTGTGCCAAGGTGATAATTTCTCTTTTTATGGTTTCCCTGAACCTCATTTTATAAAAGGAAAGGGAATCTGGGTTCCAGAGTTAGAAGTATTCAGTGATTGCGAACTAGTAGAAGAGAGGCAGTGACCTTGAAAGGTAAAGACCAATCCACACCATATTGGATTGATCACGCTGACAACAACATCTTTAGTTTGTTGTTTGGGCAAGATTATTGGAAGAGGGCCAATCATGCTGCTGTCTTATCCCTCGCTATGGCCAACCCAGGTCAACACTATTGACTTCATCCTTGAAGCCAGCATGAAGAGCCTAATGGAGGTCCATCCATGAGCTCCATTAATGTTCAAATGATCCAAAACAATCAAGAAATGAGGTCCAAAGCCACGGCCATAAGTCATTTGTTGAAGAACATTCAAGATAATACACCCGGTTATTCATTCGAATTTTCACCCGGTTTTTGCTACCTAATTTCTTAAGTTTCATCCAAGTTTAAGTGCTTGTTTTTTGGTGTTCTTACAAGTTTAAGACCTTAGCTTTCATATTCAATTGGAATTACCAGATTTGGAGCTCAATTGATCAATGAACGAAGCTCATTTTCAGTCATATGCTGTTTTGGACCCGATTCTGCATGGTTCGAGTATTCAGCCTATTTCAAGGGGCAAAGGATGTCCAAATGCTTTGATTCAAAAGGGAGCGTATTCTAGGCATCTTAAGGATTCCTTCAATGTAAGGAAAGCTCAAATTAGTCAGCATTCGAGGTGTCAACCAAGTAGAACAAAACCAGGTAGAAACGACTACCTTGACACCTGATTACTTAGCTAATTGGTTTTCCCTCCTAAGTGGGTTTTCTAGAGGTGTGCGCCTGCCTTGTTGGTTGGCTTGAGGTGCTTAGGCGACCTACCACCCAGGCACATACGAGCAAGGCACGTGGAGTAAGAGGAAGGTGCCATTTTGCAAGCTATGAGCTGGCCACATGTGCAACACATGGCAGCCTTGCATACTTCAGCTTTTTGAGGTGGAGGCCGTGTAATGTTTACCTTCCTAGAGAGGAAAATGAGTCACCTAAGTTCCTTAATACTTGGGAAAGGTCTTTAAAGGTTTAAACATGTATTTTGTGCCTTAAACTTTTGGATTAGCCGTGATTACGCTCAAACTATGTACTAGTTAGCTTAAGTAAGTTTAATAACTTTCCTAGCTTAGAAGGAAAGCTCATTTCATGTATACTCAAGGCCTTTAAATGCCTTGAGCATTCATTTTGTAAGGGATACACTTGAACTTTGAATTAAGAGTAAAGACTTTGTGTCTTGGAGTTTCCTTTAAACACTTAAGTTGCTTATCCTTAATTAGGCCGATTAAGGTGGTGATCAAGTGAATCTTAATCCTTGGTTAGGTGGTGTATGTTATCCTAATCCAAGATTAAGGGCCCTAAGCTAGTGATTAGTGGTGTATCTTATCTAATCATCTAGTTTAGAACTATCCAAATTCATTTGAAAACACTTGAAGTTCGTTAAGTTAGCTTTCGGGTTTCTCTTAAGCCGTGAGCTATCTTTAGTCCTAGCTTGTGTTCTTCACCCATTCTTGCTTTCCCTTGCACATTTCCATCATTTTTGGTATCAGAGCAAGTTCTGTTGCTGCTGCTGCTGCTGCTACTACTACGACTACTTCTAGTACCACCACCACTGCTACTGCTACTGCTACTACTGCTGCTACTGCTACTATTGCTGCTACTACTGCTACTGCTACCACACCCCTTTCCCAACTTATCTCTGAATCCTAAACTCAAACACAAACTTTTTCCATCCAAACTTCCAAAATGAGTTCTAGCATGACCGTGGAAGAGAAACTTGAAGCCATGGCCAAGCAAATGCACGAGATGTCTATGGCCAATCAAGAACTCAAGGCTCGGAATGAGCACTTAAGGAAACAACTTGGAAATAATATGAAACAGAAACAAAAGCTTCAGGAGGATAGTGAACGAATTGGGATGAATTATGGAGGTGAAGAGGAAGCTAGCAATGCGTTATCTTTCTCTGATGATGATGTACCATTTGAAAGGATAAGAAGAATAGCACGACCTACTTTCAACTCAAGTGATTTTAGAGTTGAAATTCCTGAGTTTGAGGGTAAGCTAGACCCAGATGAGTTCCTTGAATGGCTACAAGCTGTTAAATGAATTTTTGAATATACGGATATCCCAGAGGACCGGAAGGTGAAATTGGTTGCTCTTAGACTGAGGAAATATGCCTCCTTATGGTGGACAAACCTCAATGCTAAGAGGACAAGGGAGAGAAAGAGCAAAATCAATACATGGGACAAAATGAAATCAAAGATGAAAGCGCAGTTCTTACCGTCCACTTGCGTCCAAGACAACTATATGCTCTTTCACCATCGTACTCAAGGCAAAATGAATGTGGAAGAATACACACGTGAGTATAAGAAAATCATGGTTAAATATGACATTCACGAGCCTAAAGAACAAACTATGGTTTGCTACCTAGGAGGGTTGATCCTAGGATAGCCAACGTGGTTGAATTGCAAGCTTACACCACCTTTGACGAAATATGTGTCCTGACATATAAGGTGGAGCAACAAAGGAAATCCAAGATGTTTGTTCGTGATTCTTTCAAGCCCTATTCAGTGCCAAGCCGTGGGCAACCCTTAAACAAGGGGAGTACCACACCTCAGCCTAAACTATCTACCACTTTCTCAACTAATCCACAAAAGAACCAAGCTCCTCAAAGGCCACCACTAAATCCCCCACGTCCAAACCCATATCCCACAAGCCAAAGAAGGTGTTATAAGTGTGAAGGCTTAGGACATGTTGCTTTTGTTTGTCCAAGTCAAAAGGTGATTACCTTAGCTGAATGGGAAGTTATAAAGGGAGAGTTTGCCGAAGAGAAGGAGGAGAAAAAGAAGGGAGATGTTGAGGAAGATCTTGAGGAAGCTTAGGAGGAGTTTGTGGAGAATTCAGATGAAGGTAAGATGCTAATAATTCAAAGGGTATTGAGTAATCAACGAGTTGCTAAGGATGAACAATGTGAAAATATCTTTCATTCGCGGTGCACAGTCCAAGGCAAAGTTTGCTCCTTAATCATCGATGGAGGAAGTTATGCCAACGTTGTCTCATTGAGTATGATTGAGAAGTTGGGCCTCCAAGCCATGGCATATCCACACCCATACAATATTTAATGGCTAAATAAAAGCAAGGGATTACAAGTTCACTCTCGTTGCTTGATTTCATTCTCACTTGGTAAGAACTACCAAGATGAACTTTGGTGTGATGTTATCCCCATGGATGCTTGCCATATTCCACTAGGGAGACCATGGATGTATGATAGGAAAGTCATGCATAATGGTTACCTAAACACTTATTCGTTTACCAAAGATGGCAAGAAGATTACCCTTAATCCTTTGTCACGATCCAAACTCCACAAAATGAAACCACAAAAAACCCAAATTCAATCTGACTTGCTCTTAATGTATGGAGAACCACTTTTGAAAGCCTCTTAACATGAGTTTGAAGATTTGAAAGAGTGGACATTGCAAGTGCAAGAAGAACTAGAAACACCAATTCTATCCCATCCTATAGCCAAGGTCATATTAAATCGGTTTAGTCACCTGTTTCCAAATGAAATTCCTTCAGGTTTACCACCAAAGCATGACATTCAACATCATATTGACCTTATTCCTAGACGCATTTTACCAAATAAGCCAACCTATAGGATAAATCCAAAAGAAACCCAGGAGATTCAACGTCAAGTTGAAGAGTTGATATCTAAGG
>NCQV01078717.1:3883-18475 GCA_002740545.1 Lophocereus schottii | reverse complement strand
TCAACCTACATCAACCCACTTCAATCTACTTCAACCCACCTCAAAAAAAAAATACCAACTTCAATCCACCTCAACCTACTTCAACTACTTCACCATTTTACCCACCCAATTTGCCCACGAAAAGAACAGACCCTTAGGGGTGTGCAGAAAAAACCGAAACCGAGAACTGATCCGAAAAACCGACCAAAAAAACCGCTTAACCGAAGTAAATTATCTGAAATAAATGGTTCGGTTAACCGAACCGGAAAAAAATCGGTTCACCGTTCGATTATGGTTCGGTTGGTCCAGAAACCGCAGTTAACCGCGGTCAACTAAAAACCCCCTTTTTTTGGCGGCTATATAAAATGACCATAAAAAACCTAGAGCTGTTCATGACTTCACTTGGCTTTGGTTTCCACTTTCCAGACCCCTCTTCTTTTCGGCTCTTCCGTCTTCCAGTTCCATTTTTTCACTTTTTCCTTCGGCCCTTTCTTCTTCCAGACTTCAACCACTTCGTGACTGATTCAAGGTTCCCTCCTCCCAGATCTAAAGTTCTTCAACTTTTTTGAGTTTTTCTCAAACCCTCAAGTCCTTAACGTGAAACCCTAGCATTGTGACTTCGAGCACCCAGTGCCCAGTTGCTCAAGTTTTTCAAGTGCTAGATTGTTCGAGTTGTTCAAATTTTCTCCCAGGTCCGAGCTGCACGATTCAACTTTTCAGCGTATGCTTTCAATTTGTTTCAAGTTGTTTAGTTATGAGTATGGTTTCGATTAGGTTGGATTTGTCTGAGTTTCGATTTGTTTCGATTTTTGTTTCAATTTGTCATGTTTGGATTTCTTGTTTCGATTTGCTGTTTCACTATGGCTGGGTTTCGATTTGTGGTGTGAATTTATTGCTTCGATTTTTCTGATATGTGATTGTCATCCATGTTGCTTCGATTTGTTGCTAGTTGTGCTGACTGCCATTGCATGTTTTAATTTGATATGAAAAAAGTGCTTTTAATTTGATATGGAAAGTGTGTACCAAATTTAGTTTTTTTTTTTCCAGTACTCTGGTTAACCATTTAACCGAATTGAAAGTTCGGTTAACCGATCCGAAAATGTGGTTAACCGAATATTTCGGTTTGGCTACGGATCAAATTTTGGCCGATCCGAAAATTCGGTTAACTGAGAAATCGGTTAACCACGAATTTCGATTTGGTTACGGTTCAGTGTGTTCACTAACCGAATTTCCAGTTAACCGATTTTCGGTGAACCGATGAATCGGTTAACCGATTTTGCACAACCCTAGAGGCAATTGTAAATCTTGTAGGAAACTCTTTTACATAAAATATATTATTTGAAAACTTTTAGTGCGATTTTTTATAATAATTAGTATGAGTAATAACTTATTTAGGAGTGATTATAATTAAAATAATTATTAGATGAATCATTAACCATCTCTAATTAAAAAGTAACTTTTAAAATATATTATTAATTATCTCAAACTTTTAAAAAGTCGCTTCTGGATGAGCTTATCTCATAATAATTTTTATCTGAGACAATCTCATCCCCCATTTGTGTTTGGATTGAGTAGAGTATCAAAAGTTGTCATATTTTATTTTATTTTATTTTTTTGTTTTGAATATATATTTTTAGTAGGCTTAAGCAACAATTAGCCAATGGAAGGATAAAGCTCTTTTATAATAGATTTTTTTTTCTTTCATTCCCGAGATCTCAACCAAAAATCTTATTCGATGAACTACTCTATTCTAAAAAATGCACGTCATATAATATAACCACAATCCTCCTCCTCTTCTCTTAGAAAACCCTAACCTCTTCACGAAAAATCTTAATCTTTATCTACTTCAATAAGGGGTTGTCATCAGCCATAATTGTTGGTAGTAAGCCCTGATCTTCGTATATTTTGAAATTTTATTCAGTTATAAGGTATTTACTGATATTTTCGTCTCTTTTTAATAAAATTTCTCTCCATTTTGTGAGAATTTGGCTGTTTATTTTTTTACCATTAGTGTGAGTTTAGTTGTTCTCAACTTTAGTGTGAATTAGGTTCTCACCATTAGTGTGGGTTTAATTCATTGTCTTTGTGCAATTTATCGTAAATTTGGAAATTTAGAGTGAGTTTCTTGTGGAGTAGAAGTTGGAAATTATTATATTAGATCTACGTTTTTTTATTAAGGAATGAGTCAACAATAAAATTTCATGTGGTTCTACTATGAAGATCTTCCTTTCAAGTGCAATCTACTACGTCGATTGGACATCTGCTCCATGAAGTTATACTATAACTCGCCGATATTCAGGAGATATGCATTGGCATCAAAGAATGCGGTTGGTGGCAAGAATACTATTATAAGTTCAGAGTCGGTCAACAATATATTTACCATTAGCTTTTTGGAGAGAATTATTCAATTTGATGTTTTAGATTTACTTTTATTAGGAGATATTATTCATTGTATATGCTATATGGTTTTCATTAACAAATTATTTCTTTTTCTTATCAAAAAAAAAAAAATTTGCACGTCATAGTATGAATAAAAATATTTAATAGTTTATCAAGTAGACAATTCATTTTACTTCTCTACTTTCTTCTTGATCTGCGTAGTTTTGAGATTAAGTTAATACTGTTTTTATCATTCCTCCCTTATTTGCAAAGCATCGAGAGATCATGCAAGATAGTATTATGCAATATCAATTTCATTGTAATTGCGAAGGACTAGATATTAATTCAATGGTATTGGCTCTATTAATGGAATTTGATATGTAGGATAATAAAACGCACTAATTAAAATGTAGGTTTTAAAAAATCAATCATAAAAAACGAACTCACGTCGGCGTTGATTTTCATGGAACTTAATGCACGTACTGCATTTATTCATTTGAGAAAATGTATTTTAATTGTAATATCAGATTTTAAAACTCGAAATCAAAATTTAATTCTGAAAGGATAGATAAAGACAAAAAATAAAGATGATGGGAGCTGATACAATGATTTACACCAACTCCCCAAAAAAAAGATTTAGAAAAGTATACCTTAAGACGAATTTTCAAGTAGTTTATCAAAAATGAATCAAAACGAATGGATCTAACACCTATACATATACTCATCTTAGAGACCTATATGTAGACTCTTCCTATATTAAGTTGCTTGGCCTTTATAATAAATGGGGTCTAAAGTTGAGAAGGTATATTAAATTAAGTTGCTTCCTTGATCGAAATACATATGTGCTTGGTATAATGAACCGAACTTATATTTGCTTGGTATAATGAATCAAATTTTTTATGCTGGAAGAATAAGAAGAACAATGGTTGGACGATCGATAGAATAAACTGAGTCGTGGATAAACCACTGCCTTGAAAGCAATTACGGCTCAACTACGGTGCAAATCGATACATCCGGTTGCTCCCCAATGTTAACTCAGCACTCTTGAACGCGTGCACTTCGCGGCCAAGAGTTTGGAGTATACAGTACGTAACCCAGAATGCAGAGAAGAAGATGAAGAGAGGAGAGAAATGTGAGAGCTGGTGTGTTTGGCCCTGCTGGTAAGGCCTCTATTTATAGGGGGAAAATAGCTATTACACAGCCATTAAAATGGCGTAAGATGAGGCAAAGAATCTGGCCATTAAAAATATAAAATAAGGCAGAAGATCTGGCAGCATTCAAGGTGAGGAGAAAAATCAGGAAGACTATAACGATAGGGAGCGATTCACAGAGGATTTAGCGTAGTTTGTTATGAAAATGTTTAGACAGATTTCTCCCAAAAGGATAGATTAGGCATACAACCCACAACCCGCGGCCCGCGCTGCGCGCGCTCGCGTTTTGTGGCCCTAAACACCCTCAACCCATAAAGCCTGGTCTTAAGTTATTCAATATGAGTAAGGAGAATGGGATATATGAATCCCTCAAATCACCACCCAAAAGTTCCATGTGGGACAAGTGTGAAAGAGAGAGAGGAGAAGAAAAGTTTATCTCGTTGCCATTACTCTAACAATCTCCCACTTATGGCATACAAGGCAAAATGAATTTAAGAAATGTATTCTAGGCAAAAGTGAGTCAGATACTTAAGCGTCAATATCTTTCGATTTGAATTGACACATTAGTGATGCGTAACGGCCCGAACCTAAAATTTTGTTAATTACTTCAAACTACCCTAATTATAAATTAATTAAGTTGGGCGCCGCATTTCAATTTAACATTTTATATATATATTTGTATATATATTCGTGCATTGCAGGTTAAAACGACGATGTGACCTCAAATAGGACTTTATTATATTTTTAAGTAATCCTTTCAAATGTTAAATAAACGTTTCCTTAAAGAACCGCTAATTCGAAAAACGATAACGATAATAAGAATATCATACGAGTAAAATGGTAAGAGATAAACCTTATTTATGAAACGAATGTGATATTAATTAAAATAAAGATATTTATGCCCGAAAGACGGTGCAACTTTCAGTTATTAATTTAACCAAATACTAATTCAATTGTACATGTTTAGGTATATTGACATAGAGATGTATGTAATAATGGAAAATAAAAACCAAAAAAAAGGAAAAAAAGGAAAAAAAAAGAAAAAGATGAACCGACTTAAATTAAACAAAACCACTCAAATAAATCATTTAATCCCAAACACTCAAACCTCCTCATCTCTCACTCTGCTCCCGTCCGTTCGCCGCCGAGCATGGTCGGCCGCCGCCTATCAACAACCTCCAATCGTCCACCACGCCCAACCGACCCCACTGTCGCATCCCTCTCCTGCGCTCAACCCTCCTCAGCTGCGACCCACAGACCTTGTTGTCGTCTGTTCCGCCGGCCGCCGCTGTCATTAGCTTCGCCGGTCACCGGAGTGTCGCCTACCGTCGCCAGCCACCGCCACCTCCATCCCCATCTTCTTGTTCTAGCTCAAAGTTGGAATTGAAAGCTAAACCCTAACCTAGCTTAGTTGATTTCTTGGGTTGTTTGAGATTGAATTTATGTGTTAAACAATGTAATTAGCAGTGATACCTAGCTATTGGTAACTTTCTGATTTTGTTATGGACCTTTGAGGCTGGATTGTTGTTCGGGGCAGATTGGCAGAGAGTTGGGAGTGAGAGGTTGTGAGTTTATTTGGGTTCTCATCTGGTTGTTATAATTAATTGAATTTTAGATCAATTTTGAGGACTGATTGAGTCAAATGTCTAAGTTTCACGTTATTTGGTTACGTTGCGAAAATTTATCAAGTTGGGGATTGTTTGGCGATATTGGGTTATCACTTGCAATGCAAATTTCGAAAATCTGGAATTGTTTGGTTAGGTTGTGAATTTACAGCTTGATGATTATTTATAACTGGGAAAGATTAAGTGAAAGAGTTAGTGAAACCACTTTTAACTAGTTGGGGAATTATATTGCAAAGCCATGAATTTATCAAATAGGTGGTAATTGACGAAGAAGAACATGAAGGCCTTATGGCTTAGGTTGGTTATGCTATGTATGCTATATTCAAAGGAAATCAAAAGAGGATGCATGTTGGGTAAATGTTCACGTATGCTATGTTGAGTAAATGAATGTAGCCTAATTTCATATTGAATGAATGTTGGAGTCATGAGCTTGAACGGTTGGAGTTTATGCCCTAATTTAGGTTCTAATCAACTCTTGCTTCTTTAATGATGTGCGTAATTAGTTAGCAAGTATTGACTAGATATGTGATGCCATGAAGGTAATGGGTTAAAGTTCTATGGTTGTGCTTTAAATAAAGTACAAGCTTGAGTGAGGTGGAGATGATGAGGTTAAATGCGTTACAAAGAGGATAATTGAGGGAAATTATACGAGTTCGGTGCTAGAATGTTGTAAGATGGGAGTGTGCTATTGACATAAAGTCAGTGATATAAGGTTCAGTGTTTGGGGTAAAGAACAAAGTTGAGCTAAGTTGATTCAAATGAATCTTTGGATGCAATTGACCAAAACCAAAGCAATAACAGCGGTTTGGTGAAAGGAACCTACAACCGTAATAATAATAACAACGTCAATTGTGGTTATAAAAATTTATAATAATAATAATAATAATAATAATAATAATAATAATAATAATAATAATAATAATAAAAATGATTTATAATGGCCTTAAGGCAAAGCATGCAACAGAATAACGATAGCAACGAACTTATATTCATAATTTAAACAATAATAATAGTAGTGACATTATTATTATTAAACCCATAGCAAATTTAAAGGCGTACATTAAGTTGAGAAGATTTAACAAATTTCGTAAGCTCTCACTAATTGGAAAAATGACATTGAAGTAGAAGTGAGGCCACCTCGGTCGTTTCAGGCTGTTCACAAACAATTTTCACTTAAGCAGGAGAGAGGCTTTCAAAAATCAGGTACGTATATTGTCTGTGCTATTCGAAAACTCACATGTTTCTCAACAATAAAAATTAATATAAGATTTATTCAATGAACCAATTTTCACAATGTTTTGTCACATAAACAAGTGGCCCCACCCAATGATCAATCATCAGGGTTTATGTCCATCAATATACCTGCGCGCAGCGTCAACTCAGGCTTCTCGATCGGCTTGGGGGTGAACACCTAAAGTATAATCGTTTCAAGACGTACGTCGACCAAGGGATCCACTTCCAGATAATAATCAGCAAATCAATTTTATTTATACAGTCTCTCTCTTCTGTTTGCAAATTAAAAATGTTTTGAAATGCGGGTGCCCAACTACTTGCTTAGAAAACTTATTTTACTGCATAGGAATGTACGTGCTGAGTTTCGGCTCATCATTCGAATGTTTTTATACTTTCTGTTTTAGGAGAGAGATCTATGAAAATTCTTCCTCTTGGTAAGCCAGAAGGCAGCAAGAAGTGAACGAGAATTGCAGTTTTTATTGAGCGTTAACTATTCAAAGGCTCACAATGATGGTAGGTAGAGAATTGCTTATAGTTATACTTCCGAAACTCTGGGGATTGATAACGTTTAGCTTTGGAACGTCAAGTTGTCATGTTTGTTATGAACTACATGAATGGGCATATGTTTATTTGTGTCTCCAAAAGTTCAGTAAATCAGGCAGCCTTGTTCCATTGTGGAGCGGCGGTAATGCCTCTAATCAAATTAAAAGTCTTCCGTTGCTAATTTATAATAAATCAGTGGTCCAGCTAGAGTGATTAGACATCAGCAATTGGGGGCGTTACATGATGTGAGGCAACAACCAATAGTCTAACTAGTGAACAAACTTTTGAACTAGAAAGACCTCGATTGAAACTCCCTACAACACATATCAACCCTTAAGATACTGCATACTCCGCGATAGACACATTGGCGTTTTTATGGCCATACGCACACCTTGGGTCTCATAAGTGCTCTAGAGAGATAGCCCAAGTCTCTCATAGAAGGCGGCCAAACCTTCACACTTGCGTAGGTAATCCCATCAAGTCTATCTCAACATAGACCACCATAACTATGGCTATTGGATTATTAAGAGTATAATATAGCTCAACCTCACAATCATCAAACGGTGAATTCATTAAGTGCTTCTCACTAATACCCCCACAATGGGTATGAATCCATTAAGAACGTAAGCTCATCCTCTAAGCACTACCACACACCATAGGGATAGGAATGTAGTGCATCTTGAAGATTAATATGATTTCATTTGACCACTAGTGGGTATCCACCATACCACTTCAAGCCATAGGCTTAAGTCCCATCCCCCTCGATATTTCTAGCACCACTCGCCTTGTCAACACTTTAGTAAGAGGATCCGCCAGATTCTTCTCAGATCTCACATACTGTAGGGATATGACATCATGTTTCAGTAATTGTTTCACCGCACTGTGTCTAATACGGATGTGTCTTCTCTTTCCATTATAGACACTGTTGTGCACCACTCCTATTGCTGCCTGCAAGTCACAATGTAGGGAAATAGGTGTTTTTTGTTTTCCCCGGAGTGGCACGCCTGCTAGTAGACCTTTAAACCATTCTGCTTCCTGACCTGCCAACTCAAGAGCAATGAATTCAGATTCCATGGTAGAGCGGGCTATATAAGTCTGTTTGGCAGACTTCTACGAAATAACCCCTCCACCTAGAGTAAATATATAACCGCTAGTAGAACTAACTTCATCATTATCAGAAACCCAGTTTGCATCACAATATCCTTCCAATACAACAGGAAATTTATTAAAGTGCAAGCGCCAATAAATAGTACCTCTAAGATACTTAAGCAAACGAAGAAGTGCATCCCAGTGTTCTTGGCTAGCGTTATGTGTATAGCGACTTAACTTACTGACGGCATAGGCAATGTCAAGACGAGTAAAGTTCATGAGAAACATTACACTTCCTATAATTTTAGCAAACTCAGTTTGAGACACACTAGGTCCTTTTTTCTTTTTCAGATGTATGCTAGGATCATAAGGCGTTCTCACGGGTGTTACATCAAAACAGTCAAATTTCTTTAATACCTTTTTAATGTAATGTGACTGGCATAATGAACAATCAGTGTTGGTTTTTCGAATCTTAATCCCTTAGATCACATATGCTTCTCCCATGTCTTTCATTTCAAAAAGAGAAGACAATAGCTTTTTAGTCTCATTAATAATAAATAGATTCGTGCCAAAGATCAGCATATCATCAACGTAGAAACATATAAGTACACAATCTAATCCAATCAATTTTGAATATACACATGAATCAGACAAATTCACAACAAAGCCATTTTGCACTAAAGAGCTATCAAACTTTTCATACCACTGTTTGGGAGCTTGCTTTAGACCGTAAAGAGACTTTCTCAGTCTACACACTTTGTCATCCTGACCAGGTACCTCACAACCCTCAGGTTGGGTCATATAAATTTCTTTCTCTAAGTCACCATTAAGAAACGCTGTTTTGACATCCATTTGATGTACAACAAGATCAAAGATTGCAGCTAAAGCGATTAAAGATCTAATGGTAGCTATTTTGGTCACAGGAGAATAGTTGTCAAAATAATCTATGCCCTTTTTCTAGTCAGAGCCCCTAATAACCAGTCTGACCTTAGATTTATCAATTGAACCATCAGACCTCAACTTCTTTTTGAAGATCCACTTACTGCTAATAGGTCTACAACCCTTAGGCAGGTCAGTCAATTCCCATGTTGTGTTTGACTCGAGAGAATTTATTTCATTTTTAATAGCTTCTCTCTAGAAGGCAGCATCTATGATGAACCTTACAGCCTCTTGATAGGTTTTGGGATCTTCCTCAATCAAGAAAATGGACACCAATTTTTCAGTTATGACATATATGTCCAAGTTGTCAAAGGTTTCTACTAGGAATGCAGTGACAAAGTCGGGTCCAAAATTGGTTTCAGTTCTGAGTCCCTTGCTTCTTCTAAGTTTAGTCACTACGACTCTAGCATCAGGACTAGAAGTAGGCAAGTTCACATTTTCAGGCATAACATCAGGTATCACATTAGGCGCTTTCTTTTTCATAGGAAAGACATGCTCAAAGAATTCTGCATCTCTATATTCAAAAATAGAATAATTACTCAATGACATGAATCTATAAGCAGCACTGTTTTGAGCATAACCAATAAATATAGCATCAAAGGTCTTAGAGCCTATGTTGGTACGTTTATGACTAGGCAAGGCAACCTTAGCCAGACACCCCCATGCTTTCAAATAATCCAGATTAGGAGCATAGCCTTTCTATAGTTCATATGGGGTATGATCTAATTTTTTGTGGGTATTGAGGATAAAGCAAGCAGTTAATACAACCTCCCCCCACATATTATCAGGCAACCCAGAGCTACTAAGCGTAGCATTTTGTTGAGGGGTATAAGGGGCACTAGTCTCATATATAATACCATTTTTGTCACAAAAAATAGTTAGGGAGTTGGTATCATATTCCCCACCTCTGTCAGACCTAAGTCTCTTTATTTTTCAGTCTAATTGATTTTCCACTTCTGCTTTATATTTCAGAAACATTTCCTCAGCCTCATCTTTAGACCTAAGGAGGTAAACTTTGGTATATCTAGAGTAGTCATCTACAAAAGTAATATGCCATTCTTTCCTCCCTTACTTACTGTGTTCTTAAAGTCTGCTAAGTCCAAATGCACAAGTTCAAGCAACTCAGTCTTTCTAGTTGTTATGGACTTGAATGGTTTTTTAGCAAATTTTGCTTCAACACAAATGTCACATTTGAAACATTTTTCTGTGATGTTGTTAGGAATTAACCTCATGTTCCTTAGCTTATTTATCGAAGCATAATTAGCATGACCAAGTCTACAATGCCACAAGTCCACAGACTCAGCAATATAGATAGAAGAAGAAGCATTTCCATTAACAGCATCGGAAGCAACATTTGGAATAAAAAGCCCCCCACTACGATACCCCTTCCCAACAAAACCCCATTGCGAAGAATAACAATTTTTTTAGCTTTCTGGTTCACCTCAAAACCAGCAATATCAAGAAGACTACTGGAAGCTAAGTTTCTACGAAGGGAAGGTACATACAGCACATTGTTCAAGCATAGAGATTTTCCAAAAGTAAATTTAAGGAGTACTTTCCCTTTACCCATGATTTCAGCGGTGGCAGCATTGCCTATGTAGACATGTTCGCCATCAGGAGCATCTTCGAAGTCATGCATCAGATCCTTGTTGGCGCAAAAATGTTTTGTTGCTCCAGTATCCAGAATCCACTCTGTGGAATTCGACAGCAGGTTGACCTCCAGTGTTACTGCACAGAAGATCTCCGTGTCTTCAGTTAGATTGGCTTGTGTAGCAATTTATCCGGTAGGCTTCTGGTTTGTGTGACTGGCTCCTTCTTTGCGAAGGTTGCAATGATATGCCTTGTGGCTTGGTTTGCCACAAACATAACAGACAACCTTCTGCTTTTGGATCTTGCTGTTTGTTCTTTTCAGCTAACTTTGAGGTTTGGATTGCTTCTGATCCCTCTTATTTTTTCATTTGAACCTGTCTCTGTTTAAAGTCACAGAAGATTCAACAAGGTTAGCGTTAGATGAATTTAGGGACAGGGAAGACATCTTATCTTTTAGCCGATTCACCTCTTTAGTCCTCATATGATCATGTAAGGTTAGATCCTTCTTTTTGTACTTCAGGTGATTTCTGTAGTCGCTCCAAGATGACGGAAATTTCTCGATCAGTACATTTACTTGTAAAATGTCGCACATCTTCATACCTTCGTTCAGCACCTCAGCACATAGGTTCTCGTACGCATAAACTTGTTTCATAATCGGTTTGTCATTTACGATCTGGAACTACAGGCATTTGCCAACGAAGTATTTCCTCTTTCCAGCATCATCTGAACCATATTTCGCCTCCAGTTGGGTCCATATGATCTTCGCAGATTTGAAGTTGATAAATAGATCAAATAGAGGATTTGACATGTTCAACAAGTAGCTTCGACCCAGTTTATTCTCTTTTTCTAGTTTCTTCTTAGCAGCCTCATCTAGTGAAATGACAGGCGTTTTCGGGGCAGTAGGAGTAGAGAGAGAGCTCTTAGTATCAGTAAATTCAGAAGTGTTGTCTTCGTCAAGATGTTATAAGGATAGAACATAATCAATCTCGAGTTGTTCAAAGCATAGGAGTAGTTTCTGGGACCAAAGTTTGTAGTTAGTTCCATCAATTACGGCTCGACTACGGTGCAAATCGATACAGCCCGCGCCCGGCCCGAACCAAATTGGACGAGCGGGGGGCAGCGGTGCGCACGCGCATGTGGTGGCCCTAGACACCCTCAACCCTATAAAGCTTGATCTCAAGTTATTCAACATAGGTAAGGAGAATGTATGAACCCCTCAAATCACTACCAAAAAGTTCCATGTGGGACAAGTGTGAAAGAGAGAGAGGGGAAGAAAAATTTATCTTGTTGCCATTACTCTAACATTTTAAACGTATTGTTTCTTCTTTGCTTGGTGTAATGAACCAACTGTACTTATATTTGCTTGGTATAATGAACCAAGCTTTTTAAATGTATCATTTCTTATTTGCTTGGTATAATGAACCAAACTTTTTAAACATATCGTTTCTTTCAAACACCTTCTTATTTGCTTGGGACAATGAACCAAACTTTTTAAACGCTTCGTTTCTTTTAGCCACCTTCTTATTTGCTTGGTATAATGAACCAAACTTTGAGCCACCTTCTTATTTGCTTGGTATAATGAACCAAACTTTGATGCTTGTTTTAGACACCTTCTTATTTGCTTGGTATAATGAACCGTATGAACCAACTGAACCTATATTTTGCTTGGTATAATGAATCCAACTTTTTTAAACTTATCGTTTCTTATTTGCTTTTGTATACTGAAACCAAACTTTTTAAAAGTATCATTTCTTTTAGACACCTATACGTACACTGATACTAGAGACTCACAGTTGAGTCTACTTTCATCATGCAACATCAAACGTGATAGCATACAAGAACACCCTTGAATCAACTAAGCTTGGCCTCAAGAAGTGCAATCAAAAACTACATTCTCAGAAGAATATGTCCTTTGCCAACAAACCACACAAATCCTATGAGAGAACATAGCTAAGAGTAGATAAGGGTCTCTTTAGTGTGTGTAACTAACATGCCAATACATCATACAATATGATATCCAAAAAACCAAACTCCATATATGTCTCAAGCAACATCAACGATCATCTATGAACCTCTACTTGACACCAATAATCGACATGAGAAAGTGAAGCTTTTCGTTGATCTCGGTGAGATCGACTGGGTCCTTTGATGAAGCGGGTGGCTCAACTCCAGTGAAGATGTAAAGAGCCTTGAGTTCCTCGGCAGATGATGATTGAGGAGCGACTTTGTAACCGACTACGGTTCGCATTGCGTGGATTTGCTCCCATATCTTCTCTTCACTTGGTTTTACCTGCAAAAGGTTGAAAATCCATTACATTCGCCCATCCCATCCCTCAAGCCCATGCCGCTAAGAGTAGAAGAAAGGACCACATGGATATCAAGTAATGTAGGTCTACACAAGGCATATTTTCCTTTAGCTAAACTCACATGCCAACAGTTTAGTTCCCATACTAACTCATGCAACACAGTCTTGATCTGAAAGTCTTTTGAGTTGAATTGAATTAGAGCAAGCATATCGCATTCTTGTATAACTGCTATCTATTACCTAGGTGATCCGCATCCTTCTATTCTACAATCAAGTTTGCTACATGATGAAGAGAACAAATCCACACAGATCAGATTTCTTTCCCAGATTAAGGGTTTAGAAGTGACAAATTTAATATTTATTGATAGGAACTAATTGGAAAATTTATATGCCTCAAGGAAAAATGTAAGACACTATTCAAGTTCTGGATCTACAAGAATAAGACGAGACTTGAGAATACAAACTCAAAAATGTTCGCAGGAACGGTGAAGATATAACATCGTTACTATACTTGGATTTAGGCCTTGTCCAAATAAAAGCCAATACTAGTAGGGGTCTACATTGTGCCATGGTGAAATTGGACGTTCCTACATAGGGAAGGAACATGCACTGGGGCAAGAATTGATAAAATTATCATACAGCTAAGCAAGCATGATGCTAAGATATATACAAGCAACATAACTAAAGCAAGCAGGCTCTCAACCTTTCCCGAACCTGCAGTAGTAACTTGATTGGATGTGGTTTCAGCACGTTCCGGTACAGGCTCTTCTGGCTCAATTGGAGCCTCGTGAACACCTACATTTAAATTAAATGTGTTACTTGTAAATACTATTTGCCCAGCACAAGCATTTGTCTAGAGTCCAGATAGATGGATACGCTTGCAAAATATGCTCCCCTGTACTTCAAAATTACTAGTACCACTGTCCAGTTACACTCTGAAAAGAGGATTTCCTGGCCTTCCAAAACTGCAAGCAATAGTGTTCATTCTAATGCACAGGAAAAAGTAGAGACGAATTTTACCTCCAGACGTTTTCCTAGCCGAATCTCCAGTTTGATCAGGTGATGGTGTTACATGATCAAACAAGTCAAGCCCAATTTCATCGGCTGTTTCCCTTGCATCCGCATCAGAAATGACCAAAGCCCCTTTTGTCTTATCTGAACTGGTCTCAAGACGAACATCAGTTGCATTACGATCCCCGGATGTCTTCACTTGTCCCACCAGCTTTTTCTCTACCTGAGGTTTCATCTCACTGACTTTCTCATTGGTTCCTTCAATTCCTACACTGGTTAAATTACTTGAAGTATCATTACTTGTGGACCCCTTCATCGCTCCCTTGGCATCTTCCTCTGGCTTCACTTCCTCAGGGATTACAAAGAGGTTCCTATCTCCTTTGTTCTCACTCAAATCCTTTATCGGAATTTCCCTCATTGTCTCATTGTCCTTGGTAGTTTCTTCCGCTGATACATCCTGCTTTTCATGGTCATATTTACCCTCATCCCTCATTTCTTCAATGAACCCCGTTGTCTCCCTTCTCATTTCCTCATCACTTATGCCGCTTATATTTAGAGGTATCTCCTCATCTTTATACTCACCTATGTCTTCTTTGTACCGATCCTCCTCTACAATCTCATTGACAGGCGCTCGATCATAATCATCGATTTTGCTATTGCCTTCCACAACCAATTCAACCCCCATCTCAATCTCTTTTCTTGTATCACCCTCAAACTCCCTCTCTTCAGCATCAATATCCTCATCTTC
>NCQV01078703.1:0-12071 GCA_002740545.1 Lophocereus schottii | reverse complement strand
TGCTTCATTCTTTCTAACACGCACTAAAGGTTGTATAGTCTGAACATGTGTTCTATTACATAATATAATTCAAAAATATATGCCAACCAATTATGTGGTGCATGAAGATTATAAGCATGAAGAGGAAGAAGAGGAAGATGGATATAATGGTGAAGATGATGAGGAGGATACAAATAAGGAAGTTGAATACATCATGCATATTGAGTCATCTGATGCCTGGACTACTTTTCGAAATACCTTCACGGAAACAATGTTTAATACTTGGCTAGCTAGGTCAAATAGGAATAGATGATGCTTTTCTAGGACTAATGGCTAGCATTTTATTTTTTGCATTTATCATGTGATGTATGATGTTTAGTTGAGGTGGTTGTATTTGTTTTGATGTGCGATGTCATGCACTAGTGTTATTGTCCTTGTTAAGCTGTGATGTTTAATTGAACTGGTTGTGTTTGTTTTGATGTGTGATGTTATAAGTTGTGTTATAGTACTTTTTACGGTGTGGAGTCATAAATAGTTGGCACTTGTCTGAAAGCAAGACATATATTATCCAAGGCTCTCAAAGTGGAAAAGGAAAAAAATAAGCGCTTTTGGACAAGGGATGAGGAATGGGCTATTGTTCATGGTTCATTAGAGTTAAGTGTTGATCCTCTTTGGAAGCCTGAGGGAAATTTCAACATGGGTTTTTAGTGAAATTGGAAAGCATGGTAAATGAGAAATTTCTTGGTTGTGGCCTAAATGCATATCCTCACATTGATGCAAAGACCAAGTGGTTTACACACAAGTATAATGTGATAACTAGATGCTTTGCATCTCTGACTTTAGTTGGGATGATACAACAAAGTGATTAAGTGTGAAAGGCAATTGTATAAGGGCATCTGTAAGGTAAACGCTCTACCATTTCTGCTAATTGGTGCCTTATTATTTTTCTTTTATTATTGCTTTTATGTTTACCTGTCATTTGTGACTTGCTTAACTTTTCATAGTATTTAAAAATGCGAAAGGATTGTGGGGGCTTCCTTTCTCGTACCTTGATGAATTGCACAAAGTTTTTGGTCCTGATAGCGCGATTGGAGCTGTATATGAGAATTTTGAAGAAGCTGTGAATGATGTACAAAATAAGAGCATTGAATTGGACAAGGATTAAGAAAATGATGGCGAGGAGGGGGAAGGTGAATTAGTTCAATTGACTCAACCAACTCCAAAAATTTTGAAGAAGGGCAGAAAAGAACCGAATCCAAAGGGTAAAGGGAAAAACAAGGCATCACGTCGTGGACTTAACTTCATCTTTTAATGCTATGTCTTCTAACCTGACTTGTATCATGAATGACATGAATTCTCATCTTTGGAACATTGCAGATGTTTTATGCACTACTCAACAACACGAGCAAACACTTATGAATTGTGAAAGGAAGCTTTATATTCAAAAATAGGGTTTGTTTCATGAAGTGATGAACATTTTCGGCCTTACCAATGGCGAAGCAATGAAGGCGGTGAACAAGTTGGCATGTGACTCAAGTCTTCTTCCCATCTTTTACGAATGTCCGGAGGAATGGGAGAAGGATTGCATTATCAACCTTATTAATCTGAATGAGTCTTCATCTGTGATAGTTATTTTGTTGTGGTTGTCACCTTTATGTTCTTTATTATCATGTAAGTTGTAAGGTGAACATGAACTATAGTTTATGGTATTTTGGATGTGGATGTTATGTTCTACATTTATAGTAGAAGATGAACATAAACCTTATTTATTGTAATTTTGGAGCTAGATATTTTATGGGCATTAGTAGTAGAACTTAATGTCAATTTGTAGTTAAAAAAATAAAAGAACGTGGAGCTCACTGTGACAATTTTGTATTTGGTTGCTATTTAGCTAATATAGAGCAGGTTATGACGCAAATATGGTGGAGCTCATGTGCATGCAGTGAAAGTAATTTTGTCTTTTTGGATATTTTTGTTGTTGTTAGAAGTAGCATGTTATGAAGCTAAAAGTTCATGACTTTTACACCTTTGATACATTTATACCCTAATAATAAAATGTTAAGATAAAGTACATGTGATGCAATTGGTTAAGAATAATAAAATAGTTAATCGAAAAAGAATCATGTAAAAGGCTTGCTATATCAAAGAAATGAGTTTAGGAATATAGTTTTTCAATAAATTAAACACCAAGTGCCCAAAAGATAACAACAGTTATATGGAATATATTTTATTAAAAAACAATTTTGATTCCGTTCCTTAACTCAACCAAACAATAGAAATTAGGTTTTGATTTCCTTCCTGTTCTACAGCAAACATCTAATTTCGGAATCAAGTTTCATTCTCATTCCTTTAGGCATCATTCTTGATTCCATTGCATTCCAGTTCTGGTAAACCAAACAGGCCCTCAACCCACTAGGAAATCGAGTGTATTTTGTGGGAATACATCCCCTATGAGCCTTTGACATGTATAATATTCTCTTTGTCATTCATTATTTTATGGGATGATAAACGTCATATAGTAAGACATCTTTTACTCGTATTGCATTGATTAAAATTTGTTAAATGATATTAGATCACATAATTTTCAATAGTTAGACTTAAACATAACTTGTAAGGCCTTAGTATTCATTGTCTGCACTGACTAGTAAAACATGATACTCTAATCAAATCAACCCCATTTGTATAGGTGTATTATACATGTAATTTTCTTATTGTGAAAAAATATGGATAAAAAGATGATTTTAAATAATTTATAAGTTGTAACACCATCCCGTATTAAATCATACCATCTTTTTCGATTTAATACATGATAAAATAGCTTTTGATCTCAAACAAGACATTTAAGAGGGTCTTGTAATGACACATTTATCATTTTGCCTATTCTACATAATTTGAGGTATATTTTAATTTTCCACACAATTCTTTGACCCATATTGTCTCCTATCTGATTGGACTTTCTAGTTTAAAATATATTTATACTGTTTTTATTGTAAAATCCCAATGGCTACATATATATATGCACATAGAGCTTGGGATTGCTCAAGGACCAACACAATTAAATGTTTACATTGTTATGGAAGATTGAGAAATAGAATTTATTGTCTACTACAATTCCTCTCGCAAATGCTCTTTGAATTTGAAGTTTAGATCGTATGCAATGATAATCCTTGATTTTGGATTACAAGTTGGGGCCCACATCATCCACATTATCCTAGAATCCAATTTTTTTCTCTTCTTTATATCTCATAGATCACCAACCTGGATCACCAAATAAAATAATTCATATGGATCCCATCACGAACATATTATTTGGTTTTAAACTTTTATTTTGTATATTTTTTGGAATAATGTAGATTAACTATTCGGATATTTTCTAAAAAATTGAATAATTAATCTATAATAATGAAACTTTTTAATAAGTATAATATCACACTTAGTATAGAAGACCACACATGAATATATTATTCATAATTTATGGAAGTACTCCACTTTGCAATAGCTCGGCTTTTATAAAATTACAAAAGCTTGATCATTTTAAAAAAAAAACAATACATGTGTCTAAAATAAAATGAAAAAACAATACAAGAGTTAAACTTTAAAAAAATTTAGAATACTAATACGATAGTTTCAACTAAAAAAAATATATTACAAGATATCATTTACGACTGATGTCTATGTCAATTCCATATTTCTTCAACCAAGTATGCGTATTAAGGCACATGTGTTTCGGGGTCTCGAACTTGTATTTTCTACATATGTAATCGTGTAGCATGGATGAGCATTATGTCGAACATTAGGCTCCGGGGTAGTACCCCCCACTTGCTTGTAATCAAAAGTAAGGCCACACGAATATTGCTCTTCCTCAACAATCACATTGAGGAGTATTACATATGCTTTCACTATCAATCACATGAATTTCTCCTTCATGTATTGAGCAGGGCCACAAGCTATGGCAAAACGAGCTTGTAGCATATCAAAGGTTCGCTCAACATCCTCTCTAACTGCCTCTTAACGTTGAGCGAATACCTTTAGACCTTGCAGAAGGAGGATTGTTTTTATAATTGTTGCCTATTTTGAGTAAATGCCATTCGATAAAAAGTGTATGATTTTGTACTCGTGGCCATTTACGATGTACTCACATTTTGGAGCACGATTTTGATACAACTCACCGAACACAAGGGAACGATCAAGGACGTTTATGTCATTAATACTTCTCAGCACTTCGAAGAAGGCATGCCATATCCACAGATCATACGACGCAACCGTCTCAAGAATGATTGTTGGAACCTTATAAAACCTTTTAGAAAATGATGCTTTCCTAGATATTGGGAAATTCTTCCGCTCCCAATGCATAAAATCGATGCTTCGTAACATACTGAGAAAATCACTCTCATTCCGTACTACCAAGAGACGATCAACATTGGCTTCGGTTCATTTCCTTGAATACTCTCCCCCAAATACTGCAATGACACCTTCAGCAAACTTTTTCAAGCACTGTACATAGTGATGTGCTTTCATCAATCTTCAAGTATTCATCGACGCAATTGGCGGATATACCATAGGCAAGTATCCGCAATGTTGCGGTGCACTTGGTGAGTGGTGTCAACCTGCGGGTCCCAACTGCATCATATTTTAGCTGAAAGTAATCAGAATAATTTCCTAGTGCTTCCATTATGTAGATGAATAACTGCTTTCGCCTTCTAAATCTACGGCGAAAATATTGCTCATTGTAAGTTGAATTCTCTGTGAACTAGTCTCTGAATAAGCACTCATGAGCTTCTTCTCAATCTGTCCTTATAAATCTTCTCTTCAATCAAGGCATGGAGGATGAGGGTCTCATATCTTGTACAGCTTGCCAAACCTATAGAAGGAATGTCATATGTTGGTTGTATGTCTAATCTTCGAGCTAATCTTGCACAATAGGCATAACATCATTATCAGAATCTTCTAATATGAAGCTTATACCATCTGATGACAATGGAGAGAACATGCACGAGAAGGTTGAGGAAAAGGAATCTTATAGAATGGGTGTAAAATTAGCATTGTGATTTTCCATTGTTGAGCACATGTGAAATCATTAATTAAAAAGAACTCTAATATAAGTAAAATAAAAAATTAAAGAACTAAACTTCTTATTTCATAAGTAAAATTTAATTAGATATAGTTAACAAAACATAAACTTTTCATTTCATAACTAGTTGTCATTGTGAACATATAACTTAAATGGATACACATAATAAAACATAAACTAGATGAGAGTAGAGTAATTAACCAATGTTCATGTAAACAACTACAGGATGATAGACTAGTAATTTAGGGGAGAGTTTCCCATTTTTTCCATCTAATTTTTTTCTTCATCATTCTGAAATAAGCAGCATATTTTGGTGATGGGGTTGAAAGGTTCATCATTATTATTTGGTCGTAATATTGCCTTTCCTTAAGTGTCTGCTTCCTCAAGTCCAACTCTGCCTTTCTCAAGTCTAATTCCGCCTTGATCTCGTCGTATTTTTGAGCCTCATTACTAAAACGAACTGCTTTCTGAGCTGCAGTTACCAAGTTACAGAATATTTTAACCTTCTCAGTAGTTGTGGAACCCATTATAGAAAAGTGATTAGTCACCAATTCAACCATGATGTTGTTTGCCTTTTACTGGAGTTTTCTCTCTGTAGTTTTCCTCCCAATGGGGTGGATAACC
The DNA here is from genome assembly GCA_002740545.1 of Lophocereus schottii. Lineage (NCBI taxonomy): Eukaryota > Viridiplantae > Streptophyta > Magnoliopsida > Caryophyllales > Cactaceae > Lophocereus > Lophocereus schottii. The sequence continues at coordinate 6,397 of NCQV01078703.1, read as the reverse complement.
CCATCAATTTCAACTTTAGACTCTTCATTGGCAGGGGTAGAGGGGCTACAATACCCTCCCATCTCATTTATTTTTGGTTGTTTTGACAGTCCTCCATCTAGAGTATCACAAAATGTGCTCTATTTGGGCTGATCTTTAAGCAAATGGTACCAATGTTCTGATAGAAATTTCTTCACCATGCTCTTAAGAAACGTCTCATGAGCACAATTCACAATATCTTCTATGCTTGACCCACGCACATTATTACGTTCCATTTCATCTATGATTCGTACAACATGTTCACTAATGGGTAGCCCCGATTCCAATGGGCATTGCAAGACTTTCCCGTTCTCTGTATAGCTCCTTTTTTGGCATGTGTGTTAAAGTTGGTGGCTACCTTACCCCAAAAAGATGTGTTCGTTTGTTCAGCTCCGGTAATGGGATTAGTGCTTGTGTTAATCTAAGTAGTGATCAACCATTTATCCTCTTCCACAGACCATTTTTTGATCCTTGCGCTAGCCCCTCTCTACATCATCCCCTTCGAACTCATCATTAGTAGGATCATTATCAGTTGGAGTGGCCTTAAGGTTGCAATTGATCTGGTTGATGTTGATGAGGGTGTAGAGTTGCTTGGACTCGAGGTGTAATCAGATGGAGGTAGGGGGTAATAATGTTGGTGGGGCAAGGTGGGGCGTTTTGACTTGAGCTACTACCACCAGTTGACACATTCAGGTAATATTTTGGTGGGGGGGGGAGGAAGCATAGTTTGATGGGGTATAACATGGTGGGTATTGCATGTGGGTACACTTGTGTTACTAAGCTCAACATTTTCTATTTCATCATCTCCGCCAAGTAAACTCATAAACGTCCGTGGGGTATTCGGATCCATATGGCCGCAAATGATACCTATATACATGAAATAATTTTTTTCCAGTTATAACTTGCATCATTTTCTATAATTTATTCACATTTATTCTTTTAATTTTTCCTAACATATTAAACTTAATGAAATAACTCAAACATCATATTAAAAATTTATGCATGATATTATTAAACATCAAAGTTCCTAACTTGTGACTAATAAATTTTTTAGGCATATATGAATTTAACATTACATGTACCACTTAATCTACATAACTTCATAGAACTAAATTACGTATATAATATCAAAACTACTACACCAAGTGAAGCATTTTTCATATCAATCTTTTAATTCTTTCCTAACATATTAAACTTAACGAAAGTAACTCATACATCATATTACAAATTTAACCATAATATTGTCAAACGCCAAAATTCACTAGTCAACATGTGACTAGAAAATTTTTTAGGCATATGACAAATTCCTTACAATTAACGTAATGTGTAACAATTTAAGCATGTTAATAGTGACTCAATCAATTCACTTAAACATAAATATGAGCTAAAGTTAACTATAATTAGCCCTAAATTAATTTACTTCAACATATATGTGAGATAAATTTAACAAACAAATGTATGAACTTAAATTAACAACAAATTAATCAAAATATATCATTATCGATGACATAAATAAAAATTTTAAATAATACATATCAATATAAAACAATGAAAAATTTAAAGTAATAGAAATACTTACAAAAGCCCAAACTTCTTTCTTCTGTTCTTATCTCTTGCTTTTTAACACAACTTTTTTCACCACTTCAAAGCTTAATTAAGAATATGAGAGATAGAAGTTTTTGTTTATTTGAGTGTGAATTTGCACATAATAGGATTGGATATTTATAGAACAAAATTCCAAACAATTTAAAAAAAATCAAAAAGTAGCCGTCCAACGACTACCTTGTAATGGATCCAAAACCAGCCATTTTCCCCTTGTTTTGGACCCTCTTCTAGCATGTATTCCACAAGAAAAAGGGGCCCCGACCCCAGCCCCTCAAAATGGCGTTGTTTTGTGGGGGACGTGGCGGAAAAAAAAGACAAACTGGGGCGCGGGCGGATCACGGACAAGGGCTGGACTGATGGGCGAGCATGAACGCTCAGCATTGCCGGGCTTTGTTTGGAGCACAGGCCGAAATTTTGTCTCACGAGCTCAACATTGCTAGTGCTCTTAGACGATCAGTGCTCTTAGATGCTACCAAAACTCCCCTACTATAAGCAGTAATTTAAGATGGGATTGTTCAGAATCAAAATTAAGGGTTAAAGTCTTAAAACACCGATTTGACTAATTAACCATATGCATTAGTTCATTGTCTGAATAATTTGACTAGAAAAGGGAAAAAGAGTATGTATTGTTAATCAAAGGGGCACATGGAGCATTGAGATGACTGAAAAAAAGACCCGTCATGACATTGATATAATAATAAAGTTTGTCATGAATATTAGCGTTAGAGCTTAAGAGGCCCTTTTGCATCTGGGTGATTAAAAACTACAATGCCAATTACTTAGACGTTAATGATATGTTTTGTGGTAGGAAACTTATTAAATATCTTCTATAGATGTAGATTACTATTGTATATAATGTGAAATTCATCAAATTTTTAATAGCAGATCTTGTTTACATCAGTCTTACAAATCGATAGCCGTGACACATGCGCGTGCAACATACACATCAAGGGGATGACACTGGTCAAACTTTTTTTTCCCGGAAACGCGCGTTGCAAAGAAATGCATGTTGTGGCCTGTAGGGCACCCGCACCCCTGGCGTTCTGTTTCTGGAACAGTCTCACACCATTTCAGCGGAATGCGAGTTGTTGCCAATATGTATTTTTAAAATATTAATCTACAGCGCACTCATGAATTCAGGAGAACATCTGACCTTTGTTCCTCTCTTTTTGGTCGACAATTGATCGTGAATGTATATAAATCGGAAATCATACATTAGTCGTCTCTGAAAAAAAAACAAATTGGGGAACAAAGTTTGGAAATTGTCACATGGCTAATGGTGTTCCTAATATATTCAAATAGGTGCCTCTAGACATTTTAATAGTCACTTTAAATGCTATAAGTATCATCTAAGATAAAAACGGATGCTTCTAGGAGGGACTTTTTAAAATTTATTCGGTGACTAATATGTCATTTTATAGTTATACATAATTGAGGTAATTGTCAATCATTTTGTTTGACATAATAGGATGTAAACAAAGCTCATCTCCGATAAGAATGATTGGTCATCTAAAAATACTAAAAAGTATACGACCGCTAGACGATTCATTTCATCATATATCCCAATTGGTTTATTAGTAAGTAGACCAAACTATGAAAAAAAATACTCACCTTAAAGTATTTAAATGTTCAGCATTACACTGATCCAGCATCTTATTTAACAAACTAGTTTTGTATTAAATTATTGAGATGCGTCTACCTTGGGGATGACTGATAAAATTTTGCAAGTGACCAATGAAACATCTTGGGGCGACTTTTCTTAATATGTTAATAATTAGCAGTTCCTAAAAACATAAAAAGTTGTCCTAAAATGACTTTTTTTAACAATCCTTCACATAAAAATACTACCATACAAAAAGGCCCGTATAATTAAGTCCTTTTGAGATGACTTTTAGGGTCAAAATAACAACTAATTCTTAAATAAAAAGTTTCACTCAAAATTTTGGCAAAATAGCTAGTAAAGTGTGGAATTAAATTGTGAAACTCTGGTGTAAAATCATTTCATATGAGATATATTTATGAGATATATGTCTTTATGGTGACTTTTAATAACAATAGGAGATGATCAATAGTTCTTTCGGGGCCGGTACTATGACCAAAAGTCACAGTTTGATTATTTGTTAGTCATCATTGAATTAAAACAATCACTCTAAGATACATTTTTAATCACCTACAGCCTTCAAAAAGGTCACCCTAAAAAGTTTATTTGATATGGCAAAATTTTGAGTGATACCTATAAGACCCGCCTTCTTTATTTTAAGTTAACGTGGCTGTTTTACGTTCTATGTTATAAAATTCATATTCTTATTAATTATATAAGTTAAATTATTATCAATGTGCTTATGCGAATGATAATTTTATTAAAAAGAATGTTTTCATCACTATTAATATTATTGTTATTATTAGTTTTGAAAATTTTTCGATGATTGTTAGTATGCATTAAGATAGATTATTAACGAGTACTAAATCAATTAGGAACCCGAATACGATTAGGTCGTTTACCTTAGAATTAGTTTCGAGGTTTAATAAATCGAATCTTGACGTATTTGGGAACGAATAATTGAGGAAGAGTCATGTTATCGATTTGAGTTTAGAATATGATCGACGCTCGAGATTGGACTAGCGATTTTAGTTAATTGAGTTATTAACCAAAACAACCAAAAAAAAAAAAGTAAATAAGGGGCCGAAGTCCCTTTCTCTTGCACGGGGGGAGAGACCTCAAGCCAGGGGGGCTTCCTCAAAAACCCCAGCCTTAATAAACAACCACCAGAGATAAGGAGAAAGGGGAGAGACAGCGGCGAGCTGGGCGACGACTAGTGCCACGTTTGGAGGCCCTGGTTCATTCGGCGTCATGGCAAGGGGAAGAGAGAAATCAAACGAATTGAGAGAAACGGGGTTAGGCCAGGCGTTGGCGCCGGTGATGGCGGAGGTTGGCGGCGATGTGGCTCGACGGAGGGCATGGCGGCGATGGCGGCACTACTACCCGTCCGTTCGTGCCGGCGAAGAGCGAAAGAGAGAGATCGAGTGAGATCAAATGGTTCAAAGGGTAAGGGTTTGAAACCTCCAACACTACCATCGCAGCCCATGCCACCACCACCATTCCCACTACTAGTGGTGGGCTCGAACTTGACCAGAACCAGACCAAACGACAGCTGGAGGTAGGCAGAACGCGGCAGCAGCAATCAGTGAGCGGGGAAGCAAAAGGGGCGAGCCAAATTCCATGCATGCCAACCGAAGCAAACCCTACGTGAGTTTAATAGCTTGGATTCGAGGTGGGTGTTTCTCACTTTCTAAGCATTAGTAGTTTTGAAATTGTTTTAACTTTTAAGTTGCATTGCATGTGAGTTTAGGATTAGTCAAATTGATTGGGATTGTGCATGTTCTGTTTCAGCAGAATTTAGTTTAAATCGATGCATGTTAAGTTCGGTTAGCCTATGCCTGAAAATGACTTCGAAATAACTTAACGAAACCTTGAATCGATATATGTTAGTTTAGTTAACTAACGCTTGAAAAGTATCTTCGAAATGAAATATGCCTATTTAGGTTAGATACATGTTCATTTAGTTAATTCATGTTCATTTAATAACTTCGAAGTGAAATATGAATGTTTAGAATCGATACATGTACACATAGTCAATTCATACTCAATTAATAGCTTTGAAATGAAATGAGAATGCTTAGAATTGATATTTCTCTGATTAGTTAGTTTATATCTGAATCGTGACTTTGAATTAATAAACGAACACCTCGAATCTATGTCTGCCTATTTAGCTAATTCAAGCTCGCAGCCTTGGAAATAATCTAGGAATGTTTGAAACGAACCAAAAGCACCTAGGATCGAAGCAGGCTAATTTGATTAGTTCGTGTTTAAAAGTAACCCTTGAACGACAAGTATTCTTTAAATCGACGCATATTGAGGTAGCTAATTCATGCTTAAGAGTACTTTTAAAATGATCTGAGAACATTTTAGGCCAATGCATGTTTAGTAGGATGGTTATGCTTTGAAAATGGCATGTTAGTTGGTTAGCTATGTGTTGAAATGACATGAACTTGGTACACTTATCTTCTACTCGCAATTTATGAATGTAGGCTAAGTTTCATGCGTTATGAATTTATTTCAGCTCGTTAAGTTCTTATTTCAAGTTAATGCAATATATCCATATATCTTCATGCTTACGTACGTGGTAACGAGCCGTTGGATGGTTGCTGCTCGCTCAGTAAGTTAAACATAGCTATTTCATAAGACCTTTATAATAACATGTTATGATTATTGAATGGAGAACCGAGATGGTAGTTGGATGGTTTGAGGTAGAACTATGAGTGGTTCGAGATTTTCTATGGTCGGTTGTTATGTGAGGAGGGAACTTGGGTTGTGAATTAATAGCAATCGTGTGGATTGCGAGGCCATGTGCGGCTTATGTTGAGATTGATTGATTATCAAGTGTTTGAATGTGTTACGTGCAAACCCCTTCCCTTTTATGCCATCAATTTTCTTATTGCGAGTGAGGGTGAGTTTGAAAAAGGAAGTTTTTCATGTTTGTAACTAATAGTAGCTATAACTATTAGCAAATGATGGCCTATTTCAACTCTACAAATACAGTTTTAGGAGTGAACTCACTTGAATGGGGGAATCCCTAAAGAATTTAAATAAAAAGAGAGTGCGCTGTACGAAAAAGGATTTCACTGTGAGAGGCGACAAACTTATTACTCGTTAAGACCAGTTTAAATGGCTGAGATTAGTGCTTAGGGACAATAGATGGGAGTGAACCTGCTT
>NCQV01078692.1:3203-18955 GCA_002740545.1 Lophocereus schottii | reverse complement strand
TCCTTCAAACTCCTCTGTTGCTTGAATATCTGGATTAATCATTAATCTACTTATCAGCAAAAATAGAAACTGATATACGTATAAGCATATAGATGTTGGCAAAAACATATTACAAAAGTATACCATTGTAATCTTGACAAATAAACAATGTTACATACGAAAGATATGGTAATTGGATTGTGAGGGTACCTTCATAATCTCTAATGTGCACTCTAGAAGTAAGGAGTATATTTTCTTCACTTAATATTGTTGAAGATAGGTGCCCTCAACCTCCGTAAAATCTCCCGCATTAATCACAAAGTCTACATTTTGTATTTGTAGATTATATGTGCTACTATTAGATAATAAAAATACATTAACAAGCAAGCAAAAATAATTAGCGATGAAAATACAAACTGCGTATTAGAAATTACCAATTCCATTTTGAAGTGCCCCTAGTTCTTGTCCTTTCCAAAGGAGATAGAGCAACTACCATGGCAATGATGTCTGTACGAGAACAAAATAAAAATCTTACAAATATCTAGAAAAGCATATACGTAGATTTGACATATGTAAATTGCAATTTGCAAACTATATTTACCTATAATGCTATCATGTAACCAAAGACATCGCGAGACATTGATAAACGATACAAAGGGTGGTAAGTACTGGCAAGGAATCCCAGGGCAATCATGAATGACGTTTAGAAGTCTCGTTCGTGGCGTAAAAACCAACTTCAAATTATTGGTGACCACATTCCTCTCTCCATCTGTTGCAGCATCAACTAAGAGCTCGGAGATGTGGTAAACTTTGCTAGCTTTGAGTATACAGATCCACCGATTAATTGCATCATCACCTTCCATGCTGCCTAATATCTCATCACACTATAAAACAATATCGTGCTTTTGATATTTAGTATGCATGTACATGTTGGTCACATTTTAAGAACTTAGATTACCTTGATACTTGATAGTTCATGAATATAACTTTCCACATTTTGCGTTCTTCGTAACTGCGAATCATCATGAATATCATGAGACAAACAATTACTGCCACAAGTCTATTGCAAGGATTGATGACACATATTGGCATCGAATTGTGTACTTAACTTGTCATGTCTATAATCATAAAGAAAGAAATGAAATATATATAGATTAGCCCGAGATATAACAAATTAAATGTAGTTATAAACATAAAAGACTAATTTCAAATGTGTAATAACTTCACTAACAACAACATCATAATTTATGGATTGGGACTAACCAAGTATCATGACTATCATTAAAAACTTCACGGTAGACGATGTCCTTGGTCATATTATTAGGCGCACCCTTTTTATTAGCAAAAACCTTAGCCCTGAAGGCGAAGTGATGCGAGAGATTGCAATATATAATTGGCCAAGTGAGAATACAAGTTTTGGTAGATATACAACTACATATTGCAACGTTTGATCCTGAATTTTATTAATTGTCATTGCAAATGCCAATTTCAAAGGGAATTGTCTTCGCTTCAAGATAAATAGTGAATCCTTATCAGAAGGACTTAGATCGATATGTGGGATGCTTACTGTTTGTCCTATATTTCGACCAGTCAAGATTTTTGCTTGGATCTCCTTACTTCTAAGTCTTTAAATAGTCAAACATGTGTCATCGCATAAGCCAATTGAAGGATCAAAGTTTCTTAAAAGAACAACTAGAGCACCAACTTTCAGCTCAACTTCATGATTTAGGAAGCTCAAAAAATTCATGTCGTGTAACAGTTCTAGTGGATTAATATCATCAATGTAAGAATTGGTAATATATGATAGGAATGTGTCAGAACTCAAATATGTACGGCTACTGCCCAGAAGTATTGCTAGGATCTGAGAATTCAAACCATCGGCATCAGTGTTTAATGGTGCCAGTATACAACGATTTTGAAAGTATTGTTCATCTTGGTATCTTTGAAGTAAATTTGGGTACACAAACTCTATCAAATTTGTAAGGCCATTCTTGTCATTATTGATGATGAATTCTTCAGGAATATGTATCCAATCTGGCTCGCTACTTCCTAAAAATGGATAACTTGCGTAGAACTTTACTAATATTTAGGGTCTATTCGACGAAACTCCTCAATTATGCTTGTTCATCATGACTTAAGTTTGAATTTATTAGCCTCATATTGAGCATGAGATGTCTCATAGTATAATAAGGTCAAGATATTGCTTTTGAGATTGACGCTGCAACTACATCTGCCCGATTAGCCTTAGTTACAAACAGAAGCACTTGCCTAAAATTACCTCCAAAAATGAGCAATTTCTCCCCAAAAAGTTGATTGGTAGAACAAACGTCCCTTAAGGTACGCTCAACAACTTCAAATATGTAGTGATGAATCATAGGAGCCTCATCCCATATTATCAATGATGTTTCCCTTAGTAGATATGCTAATTCAGATTGTTTTTGAAATTAAACAAATAGATGTCTCATTTACATCAATTGGTATCTTGAATATCGAATGAGCTGTTTTTCCTATAGGCAGCAACAAAGCTGCCATACTAGAGGACGCCACTAAAAGCACTATTAAGCCCTTGGACCTGATATAAGCAATAAGAGCTTTCCAAAGATATGTCTTTTTTGTACCACCACTACGATAAATAAAGAAGCAGTCTCCCTCTCCACATTCATCTGATGTAGTTATAGATTGAAAAACTTGCATTTGCTCGTGATTTAGTGTCCGAAGTACATGTCAAGGTTGTCTTTCTCTATTGCTACATCGTAGTCAAGTTGCTCCCTGATAAGTCTATTACCTGTTCGCTGCAACATCTCAGGTGAAGGTAAAGGCATAGGAGGATCATCCCTTAATGACCTTCTATTTTTATTCAAAATCAACTCAAGCCCATACAATCCAAGGTTTCTCCTCTGCTCTGTACTTATGTCCAATTAAGGATTTCTTCACTCTTGTTGTAACCTTATCGGAAGGTCATTAGTGACATCTTCCCAATGTTCTTCCCATAATTGATCAGGTTGCGCACTTCTGAGAGCATAAGCATTAAACAAAACATACTCCTCAGTTCAGCCCCAGTTGCCCATGTTGATGCTTCTATCAATGCTTCATGCCACTCATTAGTGTCATCTAACAACCCACATGCTAAGCAAGCTTCTTTGAAAGTTCAATGTAGGGTTTCATTAACAATTCTTAAGACTTCATAATATGTTGCATCCCAAATAATATGTAACAACATTTTGAGATAATATCGTTCCCCTATGTTAGGGTGAGCATATGGTAATCGACCTATGCAAACTCTTTGTCGTCTTATAGTCCATTTCTTAGGGCTCTTATTGCATATGTAATAAGCTGAGAATTCTACATGGGTATATCTTCTTACATTCATATATGTTATATTTGCGCAAAACCACCTAATGAGCATTGTCACCCTCTTTGTTGCTTGATTAACCACATCATGAAGTTCATTTTGATCGTTGAAGACAATCTATTGTTGTCCTGGTAAATGGTATTGTAGCAATTCAATAGATGGGTAACAATGTGTTATATCAAACTCAAATATTCTCCAAATTGCATCTATGGTTGAGACATAACAATAATCGAAATACTGTTGTATTTCATCAACCCGTCTATATCGAGGACCTGCTCCATTCTTGGTATTGTGAGCATTGTCTTCAATAACAAAACTTGCTCGATCAAGTCTCTTGTGCATATACTTGCGAAGATACTTAATAACCTTCTTTTGAGCACAACGCTCAACATTTATGCGGGTGTCATATTTGACACAAAGATCACGATTGTATAGTATAACCCATCTGTTATCAATGTTCATACCACAAATTTTTACACTTCCACCTTAATCTCTACGCCTATATTTAATAAACCCATTCTCTTCAATAATGATCTCATTGGAGAAGGTCTTTAGATAAGGTTTTGTGTACTTACTACCATCCATGCATGGGGCATAAGAAACAGCATTGCCACATGGACCATGAATCATGTGCCTTCTAATTGTTTTAAATGCTAGAAGGTCGCTAACATTATCAAATAGCTCAGCACATATAACTTTATCAATATCTTCTCCACAAGTTGACTTATCCTCATTTGCTAAGGTAAGAAAAATATGAGCATGCGGTGAGCCTCACTTTTGGAATTCAATAACATATATATCTGTGAATAGGAGAAATGACAAACCTAGGTGATAAAATAAAGAGTGATATGTATGTTTAAAATGAAGGAATTTGATTGTTAAGTGAAACACAAATTAATTTCTTTAGTTTTGTATGGCAGGGATTTAAATAACCAGTATAAAAAAAGACACAGTTGGAGGAGAAACATACCTGCAATGACTTTGCCAAATAAATTTTTCTCTTTAATATCCCGAGTCAGCTCTTTCAACTTTAAGTGAAATACTCGAGCTACAATGTCAGGTTGATCACTGGCATACTGGCCAGATCGTTAGGATAGTGCTTCCATAATTTCCGGTCAGTTAGGATTGCAAGTAAATGTCATAAAAAAAAAATGAATAGCTCAATTGACAACATATGGCCATTGCGTTAAGAAAGTGTTGCCTTATATAACGTGAGCCCCCGTGAAAGTTACAGGTAATATTAACCTCCTTCCAACCATAGTAAGATCATTCTCTCCAATAGTAATTGCTTGTTGTAGATGACTATACAGATCTTCTCAAAGTGTACCTTGGTGATCTTGTAGGTAACGCAATTTCCATGCTTCTATTACAGCATAATCAACAATAAATTGTAAAAACAAACGACCACAACGGAATAAAATGTTCCACTCATTCACTCGATATTGTATCAAGCGTGCATAGAACTCTCGCATTGTGATAGACGATCTAATGCTGCATAGAACCCTAAAAAGAAAAACAAACTATACGTTTGGTGAAATAAATTTGTATTATCCATGGGGCGCTTTACTATAGTTTGTTAGTTGACATTGACTTGGCCCTATTACAATATAGACAAATAGTAGAGTATAGATAGTTAATTTGCTATCTATATTTGAAAGTCAACTATTTTAATATTTAATTGTTAATATTGTTTTATTAAAACAATATAGATAAATAGTAGAGCAATTAATATTTGGTCAAGACTAATAAATTCCATTTTAATACTATATTATTTAAAACAATATAACTTTGTAAAGGTAAATTGCAAATAATTAATAATACTATGAAAGAATCTTATAATATTAACTGTCATATTAACTGTCTACACTATTAAATTAATTAATTAGCATATGTTTTTATGTATTTGTTGTCTTATTAACTTTTTTATGATTAATTTTGAATGACCTTTTTAAGACAATATTTTTTTGTTTTAATCTTTCTTGAATAGTGATCTTTCTTTTAACATATATATATTGTCTTAACTGTCTATACTATTGAAAGAAAGTATATTGTTTTTATGATTAATTTGTCTTTCTTGTGCAATATTATTAGCATTTCTTTTTACTAAGAGTGAAATTATATATATATATATATATATATACACACACACACACACACACAATGAAATAATATAACTTTTTATTTTAGTTAATTAATCAAAGTTATTGTTTTTATCTATTCGTTGTCTTAATTAACTGTCTATACTTAAGATAATAATTAACTATTATATTAACTGCTTATTAATAATATATATACAATCGATAATAGTATAGATACAATATAACTTTTTAAAGTTAAATTGCAAATAATATTTAACTGTTAATTTGAAAGTCAACTAAAATAATATTATTTTTGATACATAAGTATAGGCATTGCATTTATAGATTTTATTTATAGGAACAATCTTACCAAAATCTATAATTGAAACATTGATAAATAGTAGGGTATAGATAGTGAGTTCTCCATAATATCCAAACATAATTTGATTAACATTGATTGTATCTGTACTATTATCAATTGTTCTCCATAATACCCAAAAATAATTTGATTAAAGTTGATTAAGACCTTTAGATAAAATCAATCAACCTCAAAAAGATGAATGAATTGCACATCTGGTTTGGTGACTGATGAAGCTTGCTTAATTACCACCAATAAAAATTGAATAATCCATGAATCTGTCCACGCAGTTGATAAGCTAAAAGTGTAGCAGAACAAGATTAAATTACCGACTAACATGCATGACACATTATAGTTGTTATTGTAATACCGAAAGTAAGTATTATAGCCCCAAATTCCACAATATCGAAAGTCCCAAATTCCACAATCGCTACAAACAACTAGTTCTCTACTTTTCAGTTGCAATACAATTAGTCAATAAAGATTAAAGAAAGAGAGAGTGTTTAGCAAATCATAATATACATAAACACATGCAAGTTCATAAAATGAAGTGTTTAAAAGTTGGTTAAAAATTTTTTCTAATTTTTTCTTTCTCGTATTGCTGTGTGTAATCCATACATAGAATAGAATTATTAGTATGAAAGTGTACCTCTGGGATCAATGAAGACGTTGTCCTCATTGTATTTTGATCCCTACAAATTACAAAAATATAAAAAGAAAATTGGGTGCAAGAAAAATATAACCATCCTAGCAAGAAGATGAAAGAGGGAAGCAAGATGAATTTTTTAAAATTGACTTAGATTAATGCAGACCTCTTCCGTACCATATGTTGATCCCTGGAAATTGAAGAAGACTAGAAATTGAAGAAGATTAAATTGAAGTACAATGGACAATGAACAAAAAGAAAATAATGTAACTGGAAACGAAGTTATTATTTCAAGAAGATCAATATTGCAGACCTCGATCAATACTTGCTTGGACAGTAAATTGCTAGCTTGAACACACAGTACTAATGGTCTCAATAATATTGCTAAAATAATGTCCATATTGTTTTAAGAGGGATAATCTTTTTGGTAAGTTTGCAGTGATTGGAAACAAAAGCTAAAGCGTAGGGAAATCCCAGGAAGTCTAATTACCTCTGAAGCCGAAGATTCTTAAAATGATGCCTATATTATTCTTCCTTTTAAGAGGTATAATTTTTAAGAGGAATAATGCCTATATTATTTGCATAGGGAAATCTCAAGAACTCCAATCACTTCCGAAGCCCAAAATTCTTAAAATAATGCATATATTATTCCTTTTAAGAGGAATAATGCCTATGTTATTTTAAGAGGAATAATTTTTTGGTAATTATATTTTAAGAATACTATATTTTAAGAACGTAGTGATTCTCACTCTTATTTGTATTTCCTTTCAATGTTTCCATAATTAATGTTTATATTTTCTTTGCTAATTGTTTTCTTCATCCTTTTTTCAGAATTGATTAATTGAATATGAATGAATGTGATTATGAGTGAGATATTGTCCAAAAGTTCTGATTTTTGACAATGCAGGAAAAATTCATGTTAGCACAGCATTGCTTGTATATAATAGTATAGATTTCTTTTCCTTTCTTTTGGGTGTTATTGTGGACCTATAATCTTCATCCGTCAATTAAAGTCTCATTATAACCAATATACGGATGCTCTAGTGGAAGTTTAGCCACCTTTCACCAAAAAAGTGTGGGTTTAATTAAATCTCACTAAAAGTATAGAAAAATTTTCATTTCCCTCATCCATATTTTCCCTAAACTAAGATGTTCTCATAAAATATGGGCCCCTAAATGAACTTACTTACCAATTAAAAAAAAAAAGTCATGTCATCTACACTAATAGGTTGATTAGAATACACATGAACCTATTTAATGACCATTGTTAGAGTATAAACCCATGTTTAGGTCTTCAACCATCAATTCAAACTTTTGGTTGAGATAATTTTTACACACGATATCAGAGTATTTTCGAGCGAGAGGTCTCAAGTTTGAATCTCAGTAATCCAAATATTTACACCAAGCATGAAGGGGCCTTTGTAACATCCACGCTTCAAATCCCAAGGGTATTCACGTGAGGGATTGTGTTAGAGTATAAAACCAATTTATCAACCTTCAACTATCAGTTTAAACTTTTGATTGAATTGATTCTTGAACAACCATTATTCTTTCATTATCAAATCTTCAACTATCATTTCATTTGTCAATCAAATCTTCAATTTTCAAATCTAAAAGTTAAGACAATCCAAAAAGAGTTAGAGGCACTTAAAATTGAAGAAATGAAGAAAGAATTAAAATAATCCAGAAATGAAGAAAGAGTTAGAGATTTCGAGGTCCTTACCAATATGTGTCATGGGTTGATGCGCAGTATCATCGTATGGAAAAACATCATCATAAAAACTACATCCCGTGAGACAAATATTTCATATTTTGTTTTCTCTGAAGACCACAAACCCGCCAGCCTTTTTGCCCATGTGGATCCCCCCAAAAAAATGCATCTAGTTGATCGCGAATCAAATTTGTCCTTAATGCAATTGTGTGCATGAGCATAACATAAACAACCAAACACTCTCAAATGATCACAGGGTCAAACACCAACCAACAGTTCATAAGGTGCCTTGAAATTTAAGAGCTTTGCGGGTGTTGTATTAATCAAATAAGTAACACTTAGCACACGTTCACCCCAAAATTTAAGCGGTAGTGAAGCTTGAAATTTTAAGGCTCTTGCTACATTTAACAAGTGTTGATTTTTCCATTCTACACAATCATTTTGTTGAGGGGTATCAGCGCAGGAAGTCTTATGAATAAAGCCATTTTCAACAAAATACTTTTGCAACTTTCCTTCAATAAATTTATATCTGTTATTACTTCTAATATGTTGGACAATAAAGCCAAACTAGGTTTTCACCATAAAGTAAAAATTGACCAACTTTTCATAGGCTTCAGTTTTATCACGGAACAAGAAAACCCAAGCTACACAATTATAGTCATCCACCACACATCGCCATAAATCACATTGAATCAAACTGAAAGGTTCCAAGGCCTTAGAGTCACTAAAGCAAAAAGCATTGTGAGTTTGCTTAGCTTTATGACATATATCACAACAATTGATAGATTCCTTATTCGGCTTAAAGTTACACAAACTAGATAATGGAAACAAGCTACCAAAAGATGGATGTCCTAATCTCCTACACCACCTCTTGGTTTCCTCGCTTTGAAGTGGCAACAACACTGAACCATTTGACATGCTCAATAGACCCCACCCCTCATATCACTCATTCCAATCAGCTCCTTGTGTATAAGACAAGAGTCAACTCCATAAGTAATCAAACACTTTTCATCCTCTGTCAACCAACTAATAGATATTAGGTCACATGTAAAAGATGGTATAAATAAGACATATCTTAAGGTAAAATCTCGTGTTACTTAAACAATTCCACCTTGCTCAACCATTATATTCCGACCGTCGGGTACTGTAATATGAAGAGGACTAGACAACTTATATAATTTTGTCATGGCATGAATGTCAGATGTCATATGGTGACAGGCTTTCGTATCTAAAAGCCATTTTAGTAGTATAGGTATGAAAAGACTTACCGCTCATTCTCTCTTGGCTTTGTCTTTCTCCAAACACACTGTACAACTCTTCTACTTGTCTGGCTATAAAGCTAGCAAACTGTCTTCCACTTTTACCTGTCCCCTTTGCATCTTCTTTGGTGGCTCCTTTCTAGGCATTAGCAGTAGACCCAAAAACTCCATGAGTATAATTTCCAAGTCCTCCATGATACCCATATGCATCCATCTACACACTTCCCTTTGCAGCGTCATCTCTCGTCAATTGTGTCCAAATGCTCATCCTTTGCTCCAATTCAGTGAGTTCCGATTCGCTTTCCTATTTTTCCGATTAGGTGGATGCCTAATTAGTTCAAAACATTGGGTCTTGTAGTGTCACTTCTGGCAGTGGGTACACTTAGGTCGTGTCTCGCCTGTCCTTGATTTGGTCGATGTGCTTGCTTTCGACAATACTCCTTTCCATGAACAACATTACTTCAATTCCTTAAGTGTATTGTAGTTGTCTTTCCTCCTTGACCACTGTTGCATACAACTTGTTCAAATTTGGCGAAGGTTCAAGTGCCAGAATGACAGATCTGATAGCATTATACATATGTGTAACGATCCCCATCAATAATGGGTGTACTTTTTCTTGCTTGAAGATGGTGGCTACACCCTTGGCTGCCCCACACTTGCATTCACACTTGAATGGTGTTGCTTGATAAGTGGATAGCTCATCCCACAATTCTCTCAATCTGTGAAATACTGTATATCCGTCAGAGTTCCTTGACTCATTAAGCCAATCTCCCTCTTCAGTTCATGAATTTTGTTAGCTTTTTTAAAAGCTCACATTGAGTTTTTTAATATGTTTTGATGAAAGACAAAAAGAAAATTAATCAATTGATATATTCATTATGTTATAATTAATGATCTTAATAATTGTTATTGTTTAAATGTGCTATATTTTTGAAGTGGATATTGGACTATTAATATTACTTAGATTAATTTTATATTAGGTGTCACAATATCTTTGACATTGTTTAATATTCAAATTTGAACATGTTATCTTTATGATATTATATTGTGTGATTTAAATTTGAATTTAAGATTGTGGAGCTATATTTGAACATGTCAAAGATTTGCTCTTAATATGATAATATCTTGTAATAGAATATCTTGAAAAATTATGCTGCAAATTATGAATGATTTTAGAAGATCCTCAACAAAGATATTCAGCCCAAATCAAGAAAAGTAGCCGTTGGAAGTACTTGAGCAAGAACAGAAAAAATCAAGGGCCTGAAATACAGTTCAAGGCCTTGAACTGTAGACAGAAACTGAAAATTTAGATATGATTGAATCAAGGTTTAGATCTTTTTTCAACAACATGAATAGAAATCGAAATTTGAATTCTTACCAAAAGGAAGGTGGTATATGGCATTGATTTGTTAAGGGAGAGCTAGATGTGTTTGTCATAATTTTTATACTTTAATTTTTTTCTTTCTCCTCTTATGCTACCTTTTTGACGAAATACAAAAAGAGGGATAAGTATTTAGAAAATTTTTCATGGTGTGCCATTTAAAATTGTATGGATATGTTATTTTTATTGGATTTTGTCTTTCATCAAAAAGGGGGAGATTGTTAGCTTTTTTAAAAACTCACATTGAGTTTTTTAATATGTTTTGATAAAAGACAAAAAGGGGATTAATCAATTGATATATTCATCATATTATAATTAATAATCTTAATAATTATTATTATTTAAATGTGCTATATTTTTGAAGTGGATGTTGGAATATTAATATTACTTAGATTGATTTTATATTAGGTGTCACAATATCTTTGACATTGTTTAATATTCAAAATTGAACATGTTATCTTTATGATATTATATTGTGTGATTCAAATTTGACTTTAAGATTGTGGACCTATATTTGAACATGTCAAAGATTTGCTCTTAATATGATAATATCTTGTGATAGAATATCTTGGAAGATTATGTTGCAAATTAGGAATGATTCTAGAAGATCCTTAGTCAAGATATTCAACCCAAATCCAGAAAAGTAGCTGTTGGAAGTATTTGAGCAAGAATAGAAAAAATCAAGAGCTTAAAATGCCAATTCAAGGCTTTGAAATCAGGCAAGAAGATTGGATTTTCACAAGATGTGCAACGGTCACTTGCCATATTTTTCTCCACACTTCTTTACACCTCTCATCTATAAAAGGGGAAGAGATTGGCAGCAAGAGAATACAAGAGAGAGAGTAAGCACTTATTGGCATACACATTACTCGAGAACTTATTGGCATACCTTGAGCTTGAATCTGCTTCTATGTTTATATGTCACATTTCATTGTATTGTTCAAGTTGTAATTTGGGTGAGATCATAGAGTTGAAGGGTCAACTCTATTAACGATTTGTTGAAGGATCAACTTGTAGCTTGGAACTTAGAGTAGGTGTACTCTAGAGTTGTAATAATCCCTCCTAATAAAATTGGGTTAATCTTAGAGTTAGGAAACTCTAGGCGGGGACTAAGCTTGGTTGATGCTAACCTCGTAAAAAATTACTCGTGTCTTGTCCACGTTTTTCTTTCCGCCCTTTACTTGATTAATTTGCGATATTGATCATCACATTACTCAACCCCCTCCTTTAGGGTGATTTAACTAGCCAAACTGGGCCAACAAATTCTAATAGAGATTCCTTGTGAGTACTATTCTTCTAGATCAACCCAAATATTTCTAGCAGTGCGTGCACATGCAACCAACCCATGCAAGCTCTTGTTGATTACAATATACGACCAAGCTATAACCATAGAATTACAACTCTCCCAGGGTTGCTATTTATGGCTTTTCAATATCTTCATTGACAAAACCAAGTTTATTTGTAGATTTCAATGTATTAATCACTCCTAGACCAATTTTCGTAATTGTCTCCATTGAGACTGATGGGAGCAATTATCCATCCAGGACGATTAGCTGTGCTGAGATAAAAGGGTGATTGAGGATCATTGATGTCAATAGTTGTTTGGTTCTAGTTCTTCTTGTCGTCAGTCATGGTTGAAACATAAAGAAGAAGACAAGGATATGCCTATTATTAGCTCTAATACCCTATAGAACTTTATGAGAATTTCTTCTATGCCCTCCCCCTAACTGTTGGGTTTTATTTATATACTCAATAAAAAATACAACTTGTTATACAATTAGGAAACCTAAATATTCAAAATATGTGAAAGAGATTTCTTTCCTACCTAGATAAAGATAAATATTGACTTTTCTTATACAAATAGAATTACATAACAATAGGATGGCTAACAAATATTCCCCCTTCTCAATGTTGAATCCTAGAAAAGTACGCATGGAAATGGGAATGACAAATTTTTAGGATATATTTAGAACACATTCATGCATGCAATCTTTTTCCAATGAACTCCACTGTGTCATTGACCAATGCTTTTTTTTGGGGGGGGGGCTTCAAATCAAATTAGTCACAAAGAGAGTACACTCAAGGGAAAAAAATAATTGAACTTAAAATATAATATACCTAAAATTTCAATCTGTATTAACTACTAGTTTAACATCTCAATGTATTATAAAATAAAGACAAATATTTGTAATAATGATTCGGCAGAAGTAGCCTCTAAAAGAATGGATAATCACAATGTCTCAAGAATTCAGGCCTTTTCTTTTAGTCGAGAAATCTAAATTTTCGAACTTTTCCTATTTCTTTCCACCTCTTTAAGAAAGGCTTATTTATTTTCTTTCCTTCTCATTCCTTTTCATTCCATCCCATACTCCCTATTCCTTCTAGGGGGACAAAAAAAATCCCTATTCTATCTCACTCTCTGCCACTCGTTTCTACTCCTCCCCCCCCCCAAAAAAAAAATATTCTGTTCTGTTACTTTTTCAACAGCCTGTCCCCTTTTCAACACTTATTACCAAACAAAAAGAATAGGACAGTAGAAAAGGAATTTTTTTAAGAACTTGTTAAGATTGGTACATCATAGCTTAAAAAGTTCAAATTTATACTACACTTCGGAGATTCTAAACTCAAATTTCTTTTTTTGTTTAAAAAAAAAACCCACTACACCTAGGGAAAGAGTCAAAGAGCATTAAAATGAACAATGCCATTGAAGCCATACAATTGGTTAGTAATATTGACTGGAATATGACATTTGTACTAAGGACCCTTGTCATGTAGCTTTTCTATTGACTTCTCTTGGTCAAAGGATGGAAATTATAGTTCAAGTTCAGAGTACCTCTAGGATTGAAAGACAAAGTCTAACGGATGATAGTTAGACTGGCTGTTCTCTATGGATCGGAGTGTTGGCCTCTAAAAAAAATGTAGGTCCAAAGGTTGATGGTAGCTGAGATGAGAATGGTCAGGTGGATGTGTGGTTTTACAAGATTGGACGGAATTAGAAATGGCGTAATCAGGAGCTTAGCTGAAGTGGCCCCCATAGAGGAAAGATGAGGGAATCGAAACTCAGATGGTTCGCTCACATAAATAGGAGAAGTGTGGCCGCACCCAGTTAGGGATGACAATAAAACCCGTACCCATTTAAAACCAGGAAAACCCGTCCCGTTTATAACCCAAATGGGTGACGAAAATGGGTTTTAAATGGGTATGGGGCGGGTTTGAGAAAAATGGATACGGGTATGGGTACTGGTACGGGTACGAGCTTCACCCGCCCCATACCCGTTTTTTATTAATTTAAAAAAACCTAATCTGACTTAATTAATCAAATTTGGCAGCCTAAATATCCAGCCAAATTTGTATATCTTACTAGTGGATAGGTAATCTATGCTCCTCATGTGAATTGTTGCTACTTGTTGTGACCAAACATTATGACAGGGGATGCTTAGTAGGCGTTCAATAAAAACGTGTTGATGACTTGTTGAATTTACTAATATTAAATTCAAATATGGGTTTAATATGAGTATTAATTTTTCTTTCCTATACAAACCTGAATAAAACTCGCAAACCTGTAAAAACCCGGTGGGTAAGGATATGGGTGTAGTTTTTCAATACCGGATGGGTATGTGTATGGGTATGGGTACTATTTTCGAAAATGAGTACGGGTACGGGTACGGCTCAACCCGCCCCGTACCCGCCCTATTGTCATTCCTAGCCCCAGTGCGGAGGTGCGAGGTGATCGTCCCCCTCGGTGGAAAGAGAGGGAGGGTAGACCGAAGAAGAGCCTAGAGGAAGTGGTTAGAGAGGACCTGAGAGTTGCCGGTCTGACGGAGGACATGACTCAAGATAGGAGGCTGTGGTGGAATAGGATTAAAGTCTCTGATTGTAGGGACCCGGCTCCGTAGGTGGCAGTAACTTTGGTGGAGTGGGGTGGGTTGGGGCGGGTAGGGTTTCTGGTATGCTTGTCTACATGTCGTACTTTTTTGGGATATAACGGCATCTAGCGCCCCTAGTTTATTGAAGTATGTCTCCGCTCCTTGTTTGTTTGCTCTCCGTACCTTTTTCTCCTCCTTGGTAATTAGTTTGCAATCGTTTTCTCCTTAAACCTTTTTCACAAAAAATATTTTGTGGGTCTTAAAGAATCAACCTCTCTATAGGTAGGAATACCGGTAGAGGTAAGATTGCCTACAGTTGGATCTCCCCAGACCCCGCAAAAGCGGGACCCACAATGGGAGTTGTTATTATTGTTGTTGTTCAGAAACTATGAACAAGTAAGCACTCAAGAAGCAGCCGGCATTGACAAAGTAAAGGCATAGTTCTGATACGATTCTAAAGTAAAGGCAATAACGTAGCGTTCATTTCAAGCACGTGAAATCTTGCTGTGTGCAACTTCGACATGAGAGAATTCTTTGCGTTAGTAGCTTACTGACCTGGTCTTTGATCCATTGAAACGTAGTGGTTGGTAGGTTTGGAGATTTTAGATTAGGGTCGATATTGATTTTGTGTTTGAATTGGACTTTTATTAGTGCTAAATGAAATTTATGAGCGTTCATATTATAAATTAATCAGGATTTGCATGCGTAAAATGAGCGCAGCTTTGATTTTAACCGTTACTAAATTAAAGCTATATACAAGTATGTTCATATTTTTTTATCGAGAATTTAGAGATTTAGGCTCTATTCTTTTCGTTGGTCAATTCTGAACACCAACCTCAACCCATTTCAACCTACTTCAACCCATTTCAACCTTTTTTAACATACTTCAACCCACTTCAATCCACTTGCGCTATTTTAATCAAGTTTAATTTATCACATAAAAAAATTCAACTCACTTCAACTTACTTCAACCCACCTCAACCTACTTCAACCGACCTCAACCTACTTTACCCTTTTATCCACTTTAATTTACCTATGAAAAGAACACGCCTATATATGGTATGTGGACAAGGGTAGCAAATGAGTCAATGTTTTGAAATTCTACTATACAAATGGAGCTGG
>NCQV01078691.1:15957-28663 GCA_002740545.1 Lophocereus schottii | reverse complement strand
CCACATTGAGTGCAAGGTTACAGCCTAACCCCAAGGATAAGAAAAACATTACCAGGGAAAGGCACGAACCAGTAGAGGAATTTTGAAACGACAGAGTCACTCACTTCAATAGTCAAACCTCTGATAGTATCCAAAAAATTGCAAAGGAGACCCTCCATATCGGAAAAATTCTAGGTCTGGCAGTGATCTAGAATGAGAAGACAGCTGAGAGAAGAATTACTAAAACTTTGAAGAAAAATAAGAAGACGATGGCACAAAGCTCAGATAGAAACAACAACAAGGGATAATCTCCTAATGAAGTAGTGGCTTGCAATGTCAGAGGTTTAGGATTTGCCAACAAGAAAAAGATGCTCCAGAATTTGGTCAAAGACAAATGTGGCACTGTATTATGCTTGTACAAAGCAAGCACTCAGAAGTCACAGTATGGAACCATTTCAGCTATTGGGGTGTAAGATCTTGTCAACATATGGACTTATGGCCTATGAACTTGGTGTAAATAGGTATGAAATTTCCAAGATGAAGATTTTCAGTGGACTTGTAAATCAAGAAGAGATGTGGACTTCATAATTTTTTACCAGGATGGGGAGTTCTATTCTTAAGGCTTAAGGGATTTGGTGCGGATTTTTAACGAACAGGTAGTGGGTATTCTATTGTGTTCATAAGGATAGAATTACTACTCCAAACAGAGGTGGATTTGTTCAAGATGGAATGAAAAGGATAGACTTTGGGGGTTGCTTGGTATGAGATAGAAGAGAAGAACTTGGACAAGCATCAAATGAGCTGAAGGGGGGTGATAGAGGGGACAGACAACTTTATCAAGACAAGAGAAGGAAGTTGTCTGATGCCAGGCCTGGACTTTTGCAAGATTGATCTTGTGGTCTTTTGGATGGGTAGAAGAATAAAGCAATCCTTGAACATGAATTGTGAGCCAAATATTGACTGTATCGATATATTCTTATGTGTCTGAATTTAGAGCTAGGTGTCTAATTGCCGGGTCTTGTAGCTGGTGGAGCCTTACTTAAATCAAGCATATATTGTGCTTGAATATATGGGTTTGGGTGGTGCTAATTTGGTGTTGACCTTTGAGGGAATGGTGCCTAGTTTAGGTAGTTTTTGGAGATTGAGTTGTTATTGCAGTTGTTTTTTAAGTAAGGTGTGGTATTTTTTTTTTGTTGATGTAGTTTTGTAGAGTCTCATTTAGACTCTTATTGCCTCTTGGCTAAAATAATCGGAAAAAAAAGAGGGCAATGAGCATCTGCAGGTAAGGGGTGTTTAGCTGTTGGCTTTTCATAAACTTTTGATATAAAATGACTTTTTGGACGCTTTTGGCTATTTTAATATGATCAAAAAAGTCGATTTGGTATTTGATAAACAACTTTTTATAATAATTATTTTAGCCCAAAAAGTCAATTTATAAAAAGCTAAGACAACTAGCTTTTTGTAAATGACTTTCTGTATAAATGACGAAAATGGCCAATAGTTTACAAGGCATGCTACTAGTGAAATCAAAAATCTTGATTCTAGTCACTTAAAATTACAAGGCATGCCATGAGTAGCTTTGGTTTAATGCAAGTTAGTAGTGACATTTTATATTAATAGTTTTAATATAATTTAACAAAGATCAAACCATTTGAAATTTAGATAAATTTTAATTTATAAAAAACAAAGAAAAAGATTTTGAAAAGATCAAACTAGATAAAAAAAATCATATAAATTTTAATTCACAACCAAAAAAACCTTAAATGAATAATAAAATAAGGTTGTAAGGCGTACTCATCTCATAAATACGTATAAATTGAAAGAAAATAAGATAAATAATGAGTACAAAATATGTAGAATTAGCTAATACGAACAGCCAATTCAGACAGCTGATAGCTATCAACTAATAAAAAACAGCTAATAACTAACAGCTAATTGTTAAATAGGACCTAAGTGTTCGGTCTCCTTCATTGGTTGGGGTACACAAGGTTTAATTTGCCAAGGCCAAACTTGGTAGAGTGGGGGCATGGGTGTGGTGGCGATTGGGGACGGGGAAGGCAATGTAATGATGTCAAGTGTGGAGCGAAGAGCTGGTTTTTGTGGCCTAGAAATTAAGGAGGCTTGTGCTTGTATTTTTGTGATCACAGAAGCTACAAAAGAGGGGGCATTGAGAATGTGAGTTTAAGGGGGATAGTGTCTCTTATCACAAAGATCATGAAGAAAGTTTTGACGCTTACTAAACTTAGGTTAACTATTGATGTTATTGTCTCGCTTTGTCCTTATTTCAATTTTTGATCTTTTCTGTTTATTAGGAGGGAGGTTAATAAGATCATAAGTAACTTAACTTACATTCAGGCTTATGATCCGTCTTCTCGAATTTGGTTGTAAGATGATCTAGATTGGGTCTTTGTTTTGCCCTTGAAGAACGTTTATCGAAAATCTTTTAGTTGATTAATACATTTTCTCCAATCCCATTATTTAATGAAAAAAGGAAACTAGACAAATATATGATGCACATATTGGTAGTAAGATTGAATTTCCCTTTTTTTGTTTTCTTGTTCTTGGAAGCTTTTCATTTCTTACACATCTACTATGGCACGTCGAAGAAGATATGGCCGAATGGCCATCCCTCCACACATTCTCCCCCCACTCGGGTTCAAACCTGGGCGGGCACATTGGCGGTGCATGTGTGTATGGGAGAGTGTGTGGATCTGGACTTTCATTTGAATTTTTACATTCTCCGCCCCCTGATCCGTTTAGGTCCAATGAGTAACCCTGTGATAGGGCCTAACAGGCTGGATCCACTGACCATTGTTTTTTTTAAAAAAAAATCTACTGCAGCACAATTAAGAACTTTACATTCCCAATTTGGGGGAGGGGTCCTTCCGTATACAGGGCGTAAAGCACAGAATTGGAAGGGTGCTTCGAAATCTTTATAACTGTCACAAAGAAGATGCAATCTGATGAGATCAACGAAATATGCAAGTTGGAGAAGTACTAAGAGACCAGCAAACTTCTCCATCTCTCTCCCCCCTACAGACACACTCACAGCCCGCGTACCCATCTCGTACAAATTCTCTTTTTTTGGGGGGGGGGGAGGATGTGGAAGATGCTGAGCAAATGAAGGTATATTTTTCCTGCCCTGCAACGAACTTTGAGGGGGGTGAAAAATGATAGACTAACTTTCCGGTTGTGCTGCGATAAACTCTGAGAACTGTTAAATGTTTTTCTTGTCATGACATGTTGAATTTGCCATTTCTTTGCTTTGACTTAGATAAGGTTGAAATAACAGCTCCTTAGAACTGCGTTGCCTCATTGTAGGGCTTGTAGCTGTTTGTAAATTGGGTATTCAAACTTGTATCTCAAGTGGGTTGCTTTCAGATTTATGTAGAACCACTCTGATTAAGAGGGTTGATCTTTCTTGTTGTGCTAGGTCAAATTTAGATGTGCCCAAAGGGTTAATATAGAGATAATTACCTGGTTGAACAAGGGTTCATCTTTTGCATGCAAGTGACCAATAATCTAGCCCTTTTCTTTACTAATGGGTGGATTGGCTTTATTCGCCATTTATAATCTTCCCAAATTAATAAGAATCTGAGAGAATACTACGGATCCTGGGAATCTCTGACAAAGTTATGACAAAACCAAGGAGAACTGTGTTTTGTGATATCACTGCAGAAGTCTCTTCTCCCTCTTTTTTCCCCTTCCGTTTTTCCGTTATGTTGTTGGTGGAGAATTTGAAACAGATTTTTTGACAACATAGAGGGCCAAAAAATCAAGGTTTGATCAAGTGGGTGGGCACTACTGTGCCAATCTTGGCCTTTGCTTCTAGCTTGGGCGTTGTATTGGGTTCGATTATCAGAATGTGCCTCATCAAAACCAAGAAAGAAAAATAAGAAGCCTCAACTGTCAAGGTATGGTGTCTTGTGTTTCTAAATTGTGCTAATGGTCGTCACTATGCATATGATATCTTGAATCATTATGATTTGGAATTCATGAATTAGAATGTCATGGAATGCCTATGTTTATGTGTTGGCATCAGAGGTTTTGCGTAGTTGTGGCATCATATTGAAGTCAAAAGGTCCAAAGCATGAGAAAGGCCTCTTATGTCCTTGGCGTCTTTTTACAAAGTTGAGGCACGTCCATCTTAGGCAATAAATCTTGTGTTTCTTGTTTCAAACTCATGTTCAGAGCTTATGCTCAACTGACTCAGAAGGATTTATTGCCAAGGCCCAAAGCACAATGAATACTTTACAAGGGCTTGTTATTCCATATAAGGACATTTTGGACTTCTGACTTCTGATTTTCAATCCTTTTCTTCATGTCTATCCTTTATCTAAGACAATAAGATGTTTCTTCAAAACATGGCATTATTGGACCAACCTTACTTAGTTTAGAGGCTGAAGTGATCCAAGCAAGCAATTTGCCTGCTATGCTATTGGTTGATCATTCCTATTTACATGGCTCTATATTTCACTATAGTACATGGTGGAAAAAGCCTTGATATATAATTGCAAATTTAAAGATCTATGTGATGCCATCCTGAAATCCTTGAATGGCTTCTTACTTCTGTCGGAGCTAACAGCTAAAAAGCGGCTACCATATCTGGTGCCCATATACAACCAATTTGGTTTAGCTATTTGGCATGTTTGCAGTATTAGTTATCCAGTGACAGTTTGCTAAAATTATTGATTTCTTAACAGGAACCTTGTGGAACTTTGGTCGAAGAGAACGCTTAAAAGCAGAAAAAAGGGGGGGGGGAATACTGCAGGAGTAATATATAATGGACATTCCATTCTGGAAAACACTATCTAGAATTTCAAGAAATGTATGGCAACAATAACTAATTCTTAAAATATCAGCCACTCTATACAACTTATAGTTTTCTTTAAGGCTATCTCATTAGGTTGAGTATATAAAATTTTTTTTTTTGTTTTGATTCAGAGTCAGATCGACTAACAAGAAGATACTGTTCATGAAGCTTTTTTAGGATTATGTACTTGCAAGTTCCTAGCCAACATCTTGTAGTTCCTTTGCCTCTTATTTTTTCATGTGTTTAGAAGTACTTCATTAGTTGTTAACAGATTATGAGATGTAGAATTCTATGAGCAAGTTATGATGATGATGATCTTTCACTTGGCAACCTTGGTCATAAATTGATCAGTTGGATACTTTGGCAGCCCCTTTTGTTTTATTATTGTTTTTTATTTTTAAATCACATACACTGAGACTGCAAAAACCCTTTTTGGGGGGGGGGGGAGTAAAGAAAAGAAAAGTTTATAAGCAATCTAGAAATTTCTGGCATTCATAGTTGTCCATGGATGTTTTTCTCATAGCATTGGAAGATTGATCATGTCTGCAGTTGCATTTGCAGAATAAGCAATTGCCATTATATGAATCTTCACAGCAGTGAAGTAGGATTAGCCGCAGATGGAAGAAAGTGAGG
Source organism: Lophocereus schottii (assembly GCA_002740545.1). NCBI lineage: Eukaryota > Viridiplantae > Streptophyta > Magnoliopsida > Caryophyllales > Cactaceae > Lophocereus > Lophocereus schottii. Next base: position 23,238 of record NCQV01078691.1, on the reverse strand, counting down.
ACTTATTTGGAATTTTGCGCATATTTGATATATCTTTGACGTGCTTCCAATAAGGTAAAGAAGTCAATTTATCACGCTCTCTTCTTCGGAAAGATTTCATCTATGAAGTTCAGGACAAAAAGTTGACATATCTGAGGAGATGGCAACTCAACTTGAACCAGGTATGTCAGAAATCTTTTTGAATTTGTATATGTTCCGAATTGTGGTTCTAATATTTTTATCTAGATGTTTTAAAGATTATTTCATCAAGTCTCTCTATTTTTGGGACAAAGGGATCTTTTGTTACTCTTCTCTTGATCTTTTAGATTTTGCGGATATTGTGTATATTGGATGTGTATAGCCTTTTGTACGATGCTAGCTTTGTATCCACCATTTTGTTAATGAAATATATTTATTCTTTTCCTAATAAAAAAATATTTTAATCTAGATGTTCCTGGAAAGGACCATGCCAATTGCATTGAATGGTGCTATATATGCCAGATTTACGACAAGAAATTTTTTTTAATGGATCCTAGATATTGTATTTTAGCATGGATATCAAAACATGACTCCACGAGTAATATTTGAAGTATGTCATATTTTAGGGTGGATCCTGGATGTCTTTGTCATGTGAGTGCCAGAGTGGGTAGGGGAGTAAAAATAGGCTAATAAATATTAAGAATTTAAGGTAATTTACAGAGTGGGACCTAGCAATTCTATCTTTGGTGCATGAATACGCACACCTGACTGGGAACAATGTACCCCTATTGTTCTTGGTCAAGATTTATATCCGTTACATACATTTGTTAGCTCATTTTTTTACGTAAAAACAACTTTGCTAATTATGAAGCATATATAGAATTAAACATTAATCATTGATCAAATACATTCGATGATACTCTGCTTAGTCTTGAGCACGTGTACTACTAAAATTAAATGATTCGATATTTATAGAAAAGATCGTAGTGTTTCTATGATCGTGAATCAACAAGAAAGGAAGTCTTTTAGGGGTGCGTTTGGTTTAATGTGAGTCTATACAGTCTACTAAATGCCCAATCTGCTCCCCTCCCCCCCTGCCCCCCAAAAACGATGAAGAATAAGGAATGGCATATTTGTGTTCTTAGAGATAATATATTTCTAAAAATGCTCTGAAAGGAAAGGTTTAATATAGAATTTACTTGCAGTACTCGCTAAGCTTAAGTGCTGGACCTTCGTACGAGTGAATCCTAGATAGCTCAAAGCATGGATTCACATTTTTCTTATTTTTCCCATTATGTCATTTGTGATTTGTAAAAAAGTATGTGTGAAAGAAAATTGGGGGAAGTTGTCATTTTATGTGACAGAGTTTGATGGTCTTTAATAGTTGAATCTTTTTACATATTTTTTGACCATTTGACATTCAGAAAGCACGATATTTTCAACTATATCAATTTGTCGCTGGAGCTTAGTAGCAGGCTACCTCTGTAATGATACGGCAGAATCATCCTTATTATTGAATTTAGATAGAAATAAATCTATTTCTTCATCATTTATGTTCCCTTTTTTTCCCCCTGATGGATGTGGATACCTTTTGCCAAGTGAATAAATCAATCAAATTTCAAATTTATGTTTCAACTTAAAATGTCCAAATGACAAGTATTGTGGAATCTCTGCCAATAAGAATTGGACTAAAGTTGTTTCTTTTTCTTTACAGACAAATTCAATAAGGATTTCTTCTTTCTTTTTTTTTTTTCCATTTTTTATGTTATTTTTTGGGGAAAAGCCTCCTTTGATTAAGGTTTGCTCATAATTGATTTCTTATGTGGTGAACTTTGTCTTTTGTTTTGGATTTTCCCTTTTTCTGCGAGGTTTTTCCTTTTTTTTGGGGGTTGGGGGGTGGGGGTGGGGGGAGTGTTTCTAAATTTTTCTGATAGCTCATAGTTTTGAAATTTCAAATGAAAGTATCTGGACTATTAAAGCAAGGGTTGGGAGCCTGCTCACTAAGGGAAAAATTTAAATGGGTTTTTTCTGGGGGAGAAACTAATAACATTAAACCTCTCATTAATATTTATCTTGTCTTATTCTGACTGGAAAAGCTCTCTAAAACCTTTCCCCAATGATGTCCTGCAGAATGTCATATTCTTTTTGCAACGCTCAAACATAATTGAAAATTTTCACAAGAGCAATGAATAATACTCCTCAATTTCATAAAACCATGAAGCTTGCTCAACTTGCCTTCCTTTTTCATTAAAGTTCTGTCATTCATATTCCAGAATTGCAAATATTTTAGTTTCCATGTTAATGTTCCCCAAGTGCAATTGATCTTCAAGAATTGCAAATTTCTTTTCTCTTTGAAAAATGTTGCTGGGGAAGATCTGATCCTTTTGAAAAGAAGATGGAAAGCTGTTCATCATCTAAAATACCGTCTAAGGTAGGATAAATTAAATTATTCTTATGATCTCTTCTGTTGTCGGAAAATTCCTTATTTTGACAATTTGGTACATAAATTTATGTTTGATAAAGTTTCTGAAGGGATCCTTTTTGTGATAATCAATGCCATTTGATCTCAGGAAGTTTATCTTAACATGCACGTGACGTGAAAATTCTAATAAGTAGGTAAATATATTTTTCAACGATTCCCATGGAAGAAAGGACCCTGGCCTGAATTTTTTCTAGACAGAACAAAACCTGATGTCTAATAGAAGCATGATCTAATGAAAACAATCTTTTGATGTCTTTATTTATTAGCTCTTATTGTCTATGATTTTGTTTGATCAATTTGTTAAATTCAGTTAGTGTCCTTTTATAGAGCTGAAAGAGCCATTACAAAACAATCTACTGCATTTTCTGTTATTCCATGACAATACATTGATACTTTATTAACTTCAAGAAATCCTAAAGTCCCCTTTTTCCGAAGATTTATATTAGCAACAAAGCAAATGAGAAGGATTTGGTTCATCTTAAAAGAAGCCGAACACTCTTGTTAATCTATGAATCATGATACGATTTCATCAAATAGAGTTTGAGATGTTCTTTTTTGCGGAATTGAGTAGTTTTACTTTTACTTTCTATGTCCTTTGCCTTTGGAGTTAGTTATTTTCTAAATTTCCGGATCCAGTCAATCGCCAGATTGTCTTAAATCCAGTGACATGCTGGCTGTCAATCTAGTGAATCTCAGTCACGTGATGTGTTACTATCCTTGTATCTTGTATCTAGTTGAATAAGCATACAATGATACAACGTGAGACCTTGTTTTCCTCCCTAGTAGCTTCTGAGCGAATACCAAATGCCTATGCTCTCATCGTGTGTTGAATTGGGGAGGAAATGAATTTGTCGTAATCGTCTTACCATTTTCTTTGAAAACACCCTTAATATCTTATATGGTGCAAAATTCATAATGTTTGAGTAACTAACTCTTTTGTCTTTGTCCTCAGCCACTAATATGAGTAACTTACACTGATGTTGTTTGGTAGCCTCAGCCTCATCATTTGGTTGGCAATATTTATTGTGACAGATGTTGGATCGTGGGAAAGGAATTGTTTAATCTTGTTTTGTTACCATTTCATGTTTCTTATCTCTAAACTTGTAACTATGCGCCTCACGACTTTCCTTTCTCAGTGGCATATGGATATAAATTGTAAGTCTCACAAGGACCCTTTTTTTCAGGTTACGTTACTGCGGTGGCCTCCCATCCTTTTAGAATCCCTCTTGTAGTTTGATTTTGTCACCCTCTAATTCTAAGGAAAACCACTTGTCATTGTAAGGAATACTACATAATACATATAGGGGTGAGCAATTCTAGGTACCTCGGTAGTTGCCCAAAGATTTGAGAACCAAAGTAGAACTGGTCGAACTGGTTTGCAACCCTTTTGAACCCGAACAGGGACGGTTCGGGCTCTAGAGTACCCATCGCACCTGATATGGATCTTTAGCCCGTAATGGATGAATTTTTCTAAATTTTTTTGGAGCGGGAAGGAGTGTTTGAACTTTACCTCCTCTTCTATCTTTACAAAAAATAGAAAGTTCTTTTGATAAGTAGGTATTTTTGTTCTTACTAACTTGCAAAGCAAGATGGTTCATCTTTCAATTAGTAGTAGAAAATTAATTAAGACTGGGCTAAAACTCACTATCCGAAGAGTTGTCTTTATACAAAAAGAAATCAAAAAGGAAAAAGAAAACAAGAAACAAAAGATCAGTATTACCAACTTAGCGATAAATGTGAGAGGGACTCAGTAAATAAGCAGAGTTTTTTTTTTTGGGGGATATGGAAAAATCAATATATCAATATAAAATGATCAAAAGATTGGATGCACAATCACCAATCCTATAAAGGACTATATACATCCAAAAAATACAAAATATCTACAAAGTCGGCCACATCAAAAGAAATGCTAAACTTCCCCTTGTCCCAAAAATATAGATCTTCATGTAGTTGTCTTTCAAGCACTGAAGAGGATTTGCAGCACCCTCAAAAACTCTTTTCTTTCTGTCACTCCAAATACTATAACTATGGCCTTCTTTATCTTCATTTTCTTCTTCTTTTTCTTCTCTTCTTCTTCTTAAAAAAGAAACCCTCCCAAGCTAAAAGATGGTTCCTAGTGGAATTAGAAGCAACCCAAGGAATGCCCAAGCAATTGAAAGCTAGTTCCCAAAGTGCCCTGCCAAACTGATAATGAAGCAACAAATAATCCGTTGATTCAAAATCCTTTTGCATATAAAACATTTATTAACCAAGATCTCCCCATCTGTAAGTTATCACAAGTCAGAATATTCCCATGTGTAGCTTCCCAAACAAAGAAAGAAACTTTTAAGGGAGCCGAAGACTTCCAAATGAGCTTTTAAGGAAACCTCTTTCAAAATGAGTCTGCACCAATGAATAATTTAAATGTAGGAGCTTCAATAAATAGATCTAACTGTGAAGTGCCTTCTAGTATTCAGATCCCATCTCACCATGTCAAGTGAAGATTCTCCTAATTTGGCTCATTAAGCTTGTTAAAAAAAGCTTACTAGAGTGTCATCATCAACAAAGCCATTTCGAACAAAAGTAGATGATCAAACATTAATGTCAGAGCCTGGTTCCGTATAATCAGCAGTAAAAGCATTTCTATCTGACATCAGAACATCAAGAGTAGGGAAGCTCTTCTAAAGGAGCCTTGTAAAGATGGAAGAAACGTCACCTACCTCAAAAGAAAGTTGCGGAAAGGATATCTCCCAACTTTAGAGACTCACCTCCAAAGATTGTACCGATAACCATAAGAGCCATCGGTATAGAGGGAAACCAACCGAATTCGGCATCCCCACATTTGATGATAACCATTTTTCTCCAAAGATTGCCATTCTCATTCATAAATCTCCATGACATCTTGCCGAGGAGAGCCTCGTTAGCCAAGCCGTAGACCTTAATCAAGAATAGAAGAGAAATGAGCTTTTATTGATCAATGAGGAGTGTTTTCAGTACAAAAGATGTAAAGAAAGAACGTAGGATCAGAAAAGGGAAGGTTACAATTGATTCTTGGCAACCTTTCTTACGATCAGATTTCTAATCAAAGCTCAGTCTCAATAACCACTTCAGCACGGGAAACAGATCACAACTGAATTTTGTGGGCTTGCTAGGTCAACAACAAACTTTCTGGTGACTTCCAGCACGTGCTCAAGTGCTCAACATGTGACCCAAAACTCAATCTCAAATCCTTCCGCTTTGATCAACCTTGTCCTCAAGCTGCAGCATCAAAGTTTGGAAACCTTCAAAAAATCGTCATAGAGTTCCTAGGTGGCGTCTTCCACTTCAGCATTAGACAATTGCACCAAAACATAAACCACCCCTTTATTGCCTTTATTCCTCAATCTGCTGTCCAGAGAGGCCACAGTTTCAGCACAGAGTTAGCCTTCTTGATCAACTGCACGCAGCTTCCCTCCCACAGGATGTGATCGAACATGAGCTTTAAGCAAGGACCCATGAATGGCTGGACCTTAGCTGTGGCAGGTAATTTAAGCCTATAGGCCACCTGTCCAACTCTCTTTACATCTGAAAAGGACAAAGTATTTAGTGGTGAGCTTCTATAAAGGTCGTTGAGCAGGGAACTCTGTCTTTAGGGTCGTGATTTGACATACACTGCAAATTACTTATCTATTCTGTTGTCAGCTTGGCGCTCCATTCTTGCCTGCTCTTGACAGATGTTACTTGAGCATTTTAATGCAATCTTCCTTGGCTCTTTAACTCCCCTCCACAAATTCCGCAGCACAATCACCTGTCACATAAGGAGTATGCATTGATAGAGGCTGACCATACACAATTCCATCAGGGGCTGTTCCAGTAGAAGTGTGAAACTGGTGTTGTACCACTACATGGCCACAGAAATCCTCTGAGCCTATGCTTTAGGCTTCTCACCCACCATATTCCTCAACTATAGGCACCTATGAACCACCTTAGATTGGTCATCAGTGTGGGGTGGTTCCAGTGGTATGATGTAGATGTAAGCAATTGGACCGCCTACAATATGGATAGCTCCTGCCAAAATAGGCGGCTGAGAAAAATTTTATCCTTATCACTCACAAAGTGTCAATGCTCCTGGAGTCCTAGATAACCCCTGTAGCCTGAAAATTTGATCAAAGTATAATCTGGCCTTTTAGAAGCAGTGAAGGGATGTGACAAGAGTAAGAATTGATCCATTTTGTTCAATCTATCCACCACAACCAAGATAGTGTTCTTTCCTGCTGACAATGGTAATCCCTCAATAAAATCTTGTCATACATCTATACACACTGCTCCTAAAATGGCAAGTGGCCGCAGGGACCTGCATTGTCCTGGTGCTTGCAGTATAGGTTTGCACCTGTCGCAGGTATCACAAGCTCTTACGAAATTCCTCACATCCTTATGCCTGCCCTTCCAATAAAATAGTGCTTCAACCCTTTTTTAATGGTGGCGTCAACTCCAGAATGACCCTCTAAGGGTGAAGCATGGATCAACGATATAATCTTCTTCCTTACACCATCATCATGGTGTACAACCAGTTTGTCATTCCTCTTAAATAATCCATTTTGCAACTGATACTTATAAGCAACTACAGGATTTGCTCGGATAGCTGTGAGGATGTCTTTAACCTTAGGATCTTACTGCCAACTAGCTTGAACTTGCTGTAATAAATCAGTATCCCTCTGAGATACAGTTATGGGTAGCAATTGCCCACTAGAGACCATAGACAGGGCATCAACAGCCATATTTTCCTTGCCTTTCCTCTAAACTATCTCATAATTTAACCCCGTCAATTTAGGAAGCCATTTTGTTTGGAAGGGCATAACTATTTTTTGCTCCAAAATGTATTT
>NCQV01078684.1:9505-26725 GCA_002740545.1 Lophocereus schottii | reverse complement strand
GCTAGCAGAATTCACAGTTCGATCACCTCCCGTTAAACAGGGAATTCGTAGCTTATTGTTCATTCATGGCATGGCTACAGTTCATAAATTCGAGTCCTAGTCCAAGCCAAGAAACATTTAATAATCCATTGCTCGAATCAGTGCTCCTCAAAAGATGTTTACAAAGCATAGTTTTAAACTTGCACGTGCACTCACTCACACATTGCAAACAGTTATTGACTGTACAAGGGTAGCATACTGAGCTATAGCTTATTTTTTTCCACTAGTTATGCTTTCCAAACTGTTTCATGAAAGGAGAACCAACTTAAACTGAAGCAGGAACTTGCAAAGGTTTAGGGTCCAGGAAAAGTGGTCAAAGCCGTGATGGCTAATCATCTACCCAAAATAGTCATTTTGAGGACTGAAAAGATGACTTATGTTTTAAGCACGTGTGTAGCCTCAATGAAATGTAAATCTCTTATGGATGTCATCAAATCATGGTGTGATGCCTACTTTGAAATGTTTAATAACAATCTTAGACCTTATTTGGTGCAATCATCATAATTGGCATATGTTACTTGTCTTGTTGACTCTATATCTTTATTTGTCGCCTTGTCCCTATGGTATGGGGGTAATGCCCTAGCTTGATAGTGCATTCTGCTGATGTATAATGCTTATTAATGAAGGCATTTAAAAGTTAATTAAGTTGGGGCATTACATAAGTGGTATTAGAGTAAATGTAGATGTCAGCATGACTAGATTAATGTCGTCATTTCGGGTCTAGATTGCTAAGACTTTATGTATGTTTAGGTAAATGAGATAAATTCATAAGAATAAGGTTAGCTATGCGAGGAATGAGTGAGTAAGCACTGGGGTTAATGAAGAGGTGTAAGATTATATAAAAAGTATGCAGATAGATGGCGGGACATGGCCCTTTTAAACTGGCACCCCCTAAGAACCCTCAAAGTCCACTACTTTCCCTAGAACATCCGCAAGAATACCCTTGTCCCTTGTCACCACTTACCCCAGAGTTGCCAATTGAGATAGAGGGATATGAGATCAGCATATCTGATATATGCGCAGAGGGTGACGGGTATGATATATAGGGAGCAGCGAATGATGGTGATTCTAGTGATTTAGGTAATACGATGAGTGTAATCAATATTCCTAAGTCCCTTGAGGTGATAGGAATAGGCTTTGATGAGACTGAGGAAGAGTCTTGGAGCTTTGAATCTGAAACTAGTAACAATAATGACCTTATTCCAAGACCATGGGATGGAACAGGAAGAGGAAGCAAGAGAAAGAGTTGGACATAAAAGGTTGCTAAGGAGGTGAATTAGGAAGTGAATTTATAGATAGGTAAAAAGGTGTAAATATGGAAGGTAGTAGATGAGGAACTGATCCCTAGGGGGCATACAAACTTCGCAGTGACACAAGACTTCAAGTCGTAAGGTTAGCATAATGATTGATGTAACCTTATCAACCCATTTTGCTTTAAAGGATGGGCCTTTTTGCATATCTACCATGGAGACAATTCTAGTAGAGTAATGTAACATATGTTATGAATGCACATAAGCCCTATGTGCATAAACACTAGAATTGTTAAATTACTAACCAAGGAAATGTCAAACAATCGAATCCAGAAGAATACAGCAATAAGGTTTAATTAGTAGCACTTGACTAGCTAGCATGAACAGCAAAGGTTACAAATTATGGTCACACGAGAAGAGTAGCGCATGAACAAATAATGATGAAGAGAGAAGCGTGAATGTGTAACCATAAGGGATAGAAATAAGCGAGAGCTAATATGTTTGCTTATAGGTTTGATAAAATGGCAGAACCAAATAGCAATGTTATGAAAAATAATCCATAAAGGAACAACATAGATTCTATGTCATCCCCTCTACCAATCAAAATTACCCTTCAGTGACCCCTCTAAGAAGCTAGGAAGCTGTGAGTGTACCCCTAGACCTTGACAATGTTAAGGGTCAAAAGCGACTATTAGATGACTTAGATCCTGAACTGATGGTAAAGATTGTGGCTAAAGTAACAAAGAAGCTCAAGTGTTCTTAATCTAATAAGGACAGAAAAGAAAATGAGTTCTTTTATTGGGTCACAAAACAAAATCCAAAAACATATGATGGAAAAGAAGCCCCAGTTTTACTGAAAGAATAGATTAGACTGATGGAAAAGATATTTGATGTTGTGGAAGTCTTGACAATAGACGTGTGTCTATTAGGGTCTTTTATCTTATTGGATAGGATGACATTTGGTGAAGAATAGTTAAGTACACTTTTCAAAGTTCTGAAGCCACTTGGTGTACATTCAGCGAGGCATTGTGAGCAAAGTTCTATTTGATGCACTTGCAAAAGCAAAAATAGGGGGAGTTCTTGAACTTGAGGTAGGATAACTTGTCAGTAATGGAATATGTAAGCTACTTTGCTGAATTCTCAAGGTTTGCTTTATAGTATATAGCCACAGATCAAATAAGGATTGTGAGATTTGAGGAGGGCCGAGCGCCTTATACTAGGAGCCAATTGGTGGGACAACTCATACAAACCACTTTGGAATTGTATAAGCGTGCGGCAGAAATCGAATGGGTGAAAAATGGGTTAAGAATGGCCAACCAGGCCAACCCTAGGAAAAGGGTGGAATTAGAAAGACACTTAGGTTGAGGGACTTCCTAGTAAGTAGCGTACTAACATGAGACGAAAACCCCAATGCCCAGCTCCCACTAGGAAGCATTGCAACAAGTGAGGTTGTACGAACCACAACACCTCGGAATGTAAGGTGTGAACAAATCGTTGTTTTTGATCTCGAGACCCAAATCATCTTATTGACAATTACTAAACCTACCCAGCCGGGCAATGTTCCAACTCCAGCTCCTAAAAAGAGTAAGATCCCTATCCCTGCAACCAGTCGCCAGGTGGGTAGAGTTTATGTGATCAACATAAAGTAGGTCGACAGCTCAAGAATGGTTGTGACCGGTATGCTTTCTTTTACTTCAACTCCCCTTGTGTTTTATTTGATTTAGGAGTTACACAATCATTTATGTCATCAAAAGTTGTGTTATAGATAGGGGTGGAATCACATAAATATGTTGCAAATTTGGATGTAAATTCGAACACGAAAAAAAAGGTAAAATGTAGTGTGATGTACAAGAATTGACTAGTGACACTAAATCAACAAGAGTTTGAGGAAGATCTGATACAGTTAGATCTATCAGAATTCGATATACTTTTAGAAATGGATTGATTGCCAAGGCATATAGCAAAGATTGATTGCCAAAAGTAAAGAGTATCCATAAAAGTGAAAGGGGGAGGAATGATATACTTTTGGGAAAACAATAATAGAAAGGAATGATAATATCATTGATGGCAACTAGGAAATTAATTAGGTAGAGGTGTGACGCATACCTGTGCTGTGTTAGGAAAGATAGGAAAAAGGAAATAAAATTTGAGGACATTCTGGTTATCAGAGAATTTTCAGATGTGTTCTTGAAAGAAATCTCTAGGCTATCACCCAAAAGAGAGATTGTCTTTGAAATTGAGTTTGAACCAGGGGCGTGCCCTATCTCGAAGATTTCATATAGGATGGCCACAGCAGAGTTAAAGAAAAATTAAAAGTGTAATTGGAAGATTTGTTACAAAGGGGTTATATCAAAGCAACCATAACCCCGTGGGAAGCACCAGTGCTATTTGTGAAGAAAAAGGATGGAACTTTGAAATTGTGTCTAGAATACAAAGAACTGAACAAGATCATTGTAAAGAATAAGTACCCATTGCCTAGGATTGATGACTTATTTGATCAACTATGAGGAATAAGAGTCTTCTTAAAGATTGATCTTAGGTCAGTGCACCAAAAATTAAGAATCAAACCAAAGGATATCTGTAAGATAATGTATAGGACTCACTACGGTGATTATAAATTCAGTGTGTTGCCACTTGGATTAACCAATGCTCCTGGAGCCTTTATGGATTTTATGAACCGGGTGCTTAGGCTGTTCATGGATAAATTTGTAGTTGTTTTTATTGATGATGTCCTAATATATTTAAAAATTGAAGAGTCGCATATTAACCATTTGAGGATTGTGCTACAAACCCTAAGGAAGGACAAGGTTCATGCTAAGTTATCAAAATGTGACTTTTGATTGTCAGAAGTGAACTTTCTACGACATGTGACATCTAAAGAAGGGATCAAAGTGGACCCATAAAAAGTAAAGGCAGTCACTGATTAGCCAAGGCCTACTAATGTTACCGAGGTTTAAAGTTTCTTGGGTATGGCCAGATACAATAGATGATTTGTGCAAGATTTCAAGAATTCAATATTTATAATGATGCTTCTAGATAAGGTATAGTATGTGTCCTAATGCAAGATGAAAATATCATAGCTTATGCTTCTAGACAGCTAAAGCCTTATGAGCAAAATCACCCTACCCATGACTTACAACTGACCGTGGTGGTTTTTATGCTAAAACTTTGGAGACACCATCATAGTGTGAACGTTGTGACAATGGTGCGACCAAACATTTTAAGGGATTTAGAAAATGTGGGCATAGAACCTGTGCTATCGAAAGAACCTGGGTCGTTTCTTGGTGTTATGGCATAGAATACTCTCAAAATGGAATTGTGAAGGAAGGGTTTCAATGCTGGGATCCTTGGGCCTTTGGGCTGTCAGGAAACATTAGAATGGGCAAGCCCACCAGGAAAGAAGAGACAGAGGTCACTGATCATGTGCTTCACACAGGACTGAGGGGAAGGGGCCGTTCTGGGCAGTGGGTAGTTGGTGCTACCCGACCACTAAATAGGGCTCAAGTTGTTTTTCTTTTTTCTTTCTTTCTTTCAGCTTTGTTTAACTTGATCCAAAACCTTAGTGATTCAGCTTCCTCTTTTTTGTCCAAAAAACTTATTCGACCTTCAAATTTCTCGAATTCCTATAAAACAAATGAAAACATATTAAATTCATAATTAATTATTTGTTTTGACAAATATTAGATAATAAAGGGTGTAAAATGATATGATTTCAGGTTGAACAATGCCCCGACACCTAAATTTTGCTCATCCTCAAGTAAAATGAAGCTAAAAAATCCTATAAAAAAAAAAAATCTGACTGACTTTTGTAGGAATCACGACTGTATTTAGTATGTACAATTGTAAGGCCCGCCTACTTTATTTCCTGTTAAATTGTTCGTAACGTCTTTTTATGTTATAAAAACCTATTTTATTTAACGATACGAGTTAAATTAATTATTGACGTGCCTATGTGAGCGATGATTTTATTAAAAAGAATATTTTTATCGCCTGTAATGATATATTATTATTAGTTTTGAAAATCCTTCAATGATTTCTAATAAGCACTATTAACGGTTATTAACGAGTATTAAATCGATTAGGAACCCGAATACGATTAGGTTGTCAACCATAAAAGTAACTCAATGTTTATTGAATTGAACCTCGATAGTTTTTGGAATCGAATAATCGATGAAATATTATATTATCGATTTGGGTTCAGAATTTAGGTTACAAATTAGACTAGCGGTATCAAATATGAATCAGCTTGGGACCAAAAAATAAAGAGGGAGGGGCATTTTAGTCAATTTACGTGAACCCCTCTCCTTCTTCCTCCTCACGCGTGACCCCCCCGATGGTCTCCCCCTCCACTATGTTCTTCTTCTTCCTCCTCCTGTTCTCCTCCATTCACGTGCCACAAGAGCTCAAAATTGAGCAGATTTTCGCCCCACACAACCGCAAATTCCACCCATTTGGCCTCCCCTACGAGCTTGCCTTTATTTGTACCAAATCTGGGTCGAAATGCGAAGCTCCTTGCCACGTTTATGGAGGATTTTGGGCAATGAATTAAGGCACGAACACTTGCCCAGGTATGGCCATGCAATTTAGCTTCTAGTGATTTCAATGTTCTATAAATTGGACTGAAAATTCGCATCTACAAACACCCAAATTAATCTTAAGTTAGTAAACGAAATTGGGTTCGTTTTAGGGTTCGAATTTGGAAGTTTGGGCATGAGTTTGGTGCTGTTCGTGTGACCAGAGGACAAGGTCGGAGTTTCGAGCCGTTCGAAGTACCCAAAGTCGAGCCAACAGGCCCTTCAAACGAACACCTAGCTCGGAATCGAGGTGGGGATTTCCTTACTCCTAAATCACTATTAATTTCAACGATTTTAACTCAATTAGTCAGCGTATGTTGATTTGAGGTTAGGAATCAGTTGGGTGAACTTAGAATCAAAATTGAAGAAATTACGAACATGGTGTTAATTATGGGTTAATTGCATGTGTGAAACTGCTGCTGGATTATTAATAGCTAGGTAGTTGACAAGTTCAATGAATTATTAATAATCAGATTATCACCTTAGTGTTATCGCTTCGTCAGTTTATTAGCCCTGAATCATGTTTTGAAGTTTAAAAATGCTAATTGGGCGAATTAAGGCATTAGTAAAGCATGTTGATTTCTGTTTAGAAGTTATCGCTAAATAAGTACAGCTGCGTTTAATTTCTATATATATAGGGTTATTGATGAGAATGCTATGCTTATATATACGATGGTTTTACGAATTATTGGTTTATTTATGACAATATTAAATCGAGTCGGTAGTTAGATGGTTCGAGGTGGAACTATTGAGGAAATTGAGGTTCTTATGGTCGTTGTTGCGTAAGGAGGGAGCCTGGGTTGTGATTACCGCAATCATGTCGATTGCGAGGCCATGTGTGGCTTGTTGAGGAAATGCTGCTGAATTGTGCTTTGAAGTGCATAAATGTGCTAGTTGTGAACCCCCTTTCCCCTCAATGTGCTATGTGACATTAAGTGGATAGTTTCTGAAATTCAAATATGTTTAAGAAGGATTGTTAAACACATGTTTTCATGATTTCGAATGCTTCTAAGCACTTGCCAATTGTCTGATAGTTTATGAAAATGTTTGTAGCCTATAAGAAATCCTAAATCGTCGAATTATGTAGTGAGTGACTCGGCTGAATAGTCGGTAGGTTTAGGAAGTTTAAACGGGAACTAAAAGTGAGTTCGAAAATGTTTCAAGACATTGGTTTGTGCACGCTCCTTTTGTTTAAAAGGATTTAAACAACCTGAAAAGGGCATCTTAAGGTGCTAATTATGAAATTTAACTGACTTGTATGCTATTTGCTTATTTAAGTATCCATTGGGTTTTGAGTTGAGAGCTAGTAAACCCATTTTGTTTTTAAGAAGCATTTACGTTGAAAGTTTATGAAGGAACCTTGTTTGCCTTATAAACGAGCCAAGTGCTTGAAGTTTTTGAATGATAGCAAGTTTGGAACGTTCTAAGCCTTCAGTTTATTTATACACCCTCCTTTGAGTTTTAAAAGGGATTGAAACGAGTTATAAAATGACAACTGAGGATTTTATCACGACCTAGTTTGAATTAAACGCTAACTAAGTACTTTAAGTTCCAAATGGGTTTCGTTTTACGAATTAGCAATTGTATTACTTTTGTAGGAAGCTTTTAAGTTAAGAACGAGGTCATTTTACGAATTAGCGAACTTATCACATTTACAAGAAGCTTTTAAAGTTAAAAGAGGAGTCAATTTACAAGTGAGTAAACATATTACACTCGTAAGAAGTTTTAAGTTAAAAACGAAGCCTATTTACGTGTTAGCAAATTTATTACGTTTATAAAAAGCTTCTAAGTTCAAAACAAAGCCGTTTTACGTGTTAACTAACTTATCGCGTTTATAAGAAGCTTTTGAGTTTAAAACGAAGTCATTTTACTTGTCAACTAACTTATCGCGTTTATAAGAAGCTTTTGAGTTTAAAACGAAGTCGTTTTACATGTTAACTAACTTATCGCATTTATAAGAAGTTTTGAGTTTAAAACGAAGTTGATTTACGTATTAACAAGCTTATTACGTTTTGATTTACATGTTAGCAAACTTATTACGTCTTTAAGAGGTTTTTAAGTTTAAAAGGAAGTCGATTTATGTGTTCGTAAATTTATTACGTTTATAAGAAGATTTTAAGTTAAAAATAAAGTTGAATTACAAGTTAGCAACCTTATTGTGTGTATAAGAAGTTATTAAGCTAAAAACAAATGAGCAATAAACATTTTGAAAGGTTATGGTCGTTTTGTTTAAAAGTAAGATTTTAGCAAAGTAACCAACTGAAAAAGAGAAATGTCATGCGATTTTAAAGGCTAAGAAAGTGCTAGGTAAGTGGTCAGACCTTGAGGGTGGGAACTGGATGCAAAGATGGAATGAGCTGTTTCCCCCTAAGGTAATGTTGGGAGATGGACGCAAAGATGGTGTAAGCTATTCCCGGGAGCTGGACTCAAGATATGATTATCTTGGTGTGAGCTGTTCCCTAATGTGTGGCGCGTAAGAAAACCTTGAGGGGGACTAGACTCAGGATATGATTATCCTGGTGCGAGCTGTTGCCCCACAGAGGACGGTATCGAGGTTAGCGTTGCTCTGCTAAGACGCGTTTTGGCCAAAAGTTAAGTACGCATACCCCGAGGATAACGCGAGTTAAGAGTGACAATCTCACTTAAGGGCGATGTTGACCTCCCCTAGATAGCATAATAAGATGTCTTTATGTTATATAGAGGTTTCTAATAAGTAGGAGATTTGGCATTTTAGCCATTTTAAGCAGTTCAGAAAAGAAAGATTTCTAAGGGTCATTCAAGGACCATTATGAAATAAGTTCTTTTAAAGAATACGAGTCTCAAGAGGCCAAGTAAAGTGTTTTTAAGAAAAGAAAGAAAGCTTTCAAATGTGCATAACCTACACATATTTTATGAACGTGTTCTGCGCATAGTTTAAATGAAATTTCAAATGAAGTTTGGTTACATCCTAGTAATGCATCGAACATTTAAGCTTTTAAAGGTACATATCTTAGGAAAGAATGCTTCTTGCAAAGCCTTTCTTACCAATTTGGATGTTTCAAAAGCTTTTAGAAAAGTTGTAAGTTTTAAAGAAGTTAGCATGATTTATAAGCTGTTCTTGGAATCTAATGAGAGTCACTATGTTTCAAAAGTTTGTTTTGAAATTCTTGTGCTATTTGATTACGCGCCTGAATACTTGTTAGAAAGGAAGGTTGGTCATTAAGGACCTCAGAATGAGTTGAGTAGCTAGCATGAAATATATGAGTGGTAATCTTTCCTTGGAGACTATGATTGCCTAATATGATAGTAGTATACAAACACATGACATATGACTATTTTTGGTATTAATGGCTGCAAATGGTTTTGGTTTTAAGGGGTAGGGGAGTTCTCACTGAGTGTGTGGTTGCTCATCTCTCTACGTATTCCCTTTTCCAGGTTCAGTTTCGGCAGGTATAAGAGATATTCTAAAGTTAGTTTGATGCCAACCCATCAGAAGTCTTTTGCCAGCTTTGCAAGCGTTCGATTGCCACGTTGTAATTATTTAAGTTCATTTTTGTTTGTGAAAGCATGTAGCCAGCTCTGTACTTGTATATATATCATTCTGACCCCAGCTTGTTAGTTATTTGCTTGTCACTAATCTCGGGCGAGTGGCCCGAGGGGTTGAATTTGGGATATTTCAACAAATGTTATACCCTATTCCTAGTTTACAGGTACCCTTAGATGAGCTAAGACCCTAAGATGTTGCTAAAACAGGGGAGACTCTTGTAGTTTTGTTCCAGAATTACTATCTAAATGCTAATCCAAACCCTCAATCTTCAAGAGCCTTACGGGTTCCTTCTAGGAAGTCCTGGCAGTGTGACCCCTCTTTGAGTTGGGGGCGTTATAGCAACAAGTCCTTTAAACCCCTAGATTACCTCTCTTAAACTAGTAAGGTCTCATGAGGGTTTGTAGAAGATACACCAACAAAATTTGTACAAAAACAGAAAACAAAAATAGAAAATAGGCAATCTTTTTGTTTTTTTCCTCAAAATAAGTATACAGTATCAGAAAACATATACACATTCGAACCAACCATATTACTCAAGTAACCTAAACATTAGATCACATACAAAAACAATGCACATATTAAGAAATTCTTAGTCTCTATTGATTACATCTACACACAATCTCTCACTCCCCTTAGAAAATATGTACAAGCCCGATTGGCATAACCCCACTTTAGGGACATATGGAACACTTCCGCGCATATGCTTAAAATATAATGAAGTTTACTCAATTCATTTTCCAATCATACAGCCTTCTATAAGCTTTCAAAGATTCTCAATTCTATACCAATAAAATGCAAAATCAACATAATAATCAAGAGGACTTTCAAGGGTTATAATGGGGCTAAGGTTTAAGGTTAGGAGAGTGATAAACAATTTCAGAAATAAGGAAATAAAAGCCAAATGACTAACGAGCAACTAAACTCTTACACCAACTATAACAAACACACATTCTCCTAAAACAAAATAAGAACACAACCCACCTAAAACAACCATTAGAAATGAGTATATACAATGACAACATTCATGCCAATCACTCTTATTCACAACACCTTTTTTCCTTGTGTCTTTTGAGATTTTTCAACTTTTTCCCATTTCTTCTTCATTTTTTTCATTTGGTTTTCTTATTTTTTTCCCTTTTCATTCTTTTTTCTAAAAGAAAAATAAATGAATAGCATGTAACAAACATAACTCATTTTCCAAATGAGCATAATAAATCACCACCCATATAAGCAAAATCAATCACCAATTACATAAAGCACGCAAAAGCCACCCACCAAATAACGAAGTGTTGCTCCACGAGTTTTAGCTCAAGTATAGGAAATATGTTTAGCCGAAAGGCTAAATGAAGTATTCAGAACAAATGAAAATGGTTAAGGCTCAAGGGTTAGCAAAGGGCATAACATTAAATTCTGGATGACAATTTGACTTATGTGGCTCACAAAACAAATGAATGCCTCTATCGTATTACCAGAATGCACATATTAAATATGATTTCAAAGAGAATCAAAGCAAGTTCTAGAAAGGTACTCATGGAACAAACACACATGGAAGACAAATGTGAGACTAAAGATGATGAATTAGTCTAATGGCTTAAAATCTCACAAGTTCATCTACCAAAGTCAAGATAGCTTACTATCAAAAAATATTGAGGGCTAGAACTGTATACAAATACTACAATTTGGACTAAGTTCTATTGTGTACATCATATCTATATAAAACCTAATAACTAAGACACAAGAGAACATAGTCAATTACAATGGCACATATATTTCCCAAAACAAAGCAAATCTTTTTGAATTTTCAAAGTTTTTCAATTTTTTTCCTTTTTTCTAAATTTTTAAAAGAAAGTTCCCCCATGCTCACACCTAAATCAGACAATTTTCTCATCAGAAGTTAAAGGAAACACAAAATAAAAACTAAAGAAAAAACAAATATATAAAAGATAACTAAGCCTAGAAAATGTCAAGATCCTAAAACTCAAATATATAAGCATATACACAAAAGAGAAGTGCAAGAAAAAGCACCCAAATATACAGTGAGAAATAAAAGAAAAATAAGAGAAAGAGAAAAAAGGGAAAGAGATCTCAATCAAACTAGGCCGGGTGTAGGACATAAGCAAATTGCTCGGTGGCACATTAGTCATTAGGATTTAGCTTGCGGGGTATTAGACACTCCACATCGTCTATGCTCGGCAGCTCCAGAAATTGTTTCAACCTGTAACAATCACTTTAAGCTTGGCATCACTTTCAAGGCCTTGTATTTCAACAGCACCATACGGAAAAACATCTGAAATAACATAGGGACCGGTCCATCGGAACCTCAATTTCCCTAAAAAAAGCTGGAGCTTAGAATCATATAAGAACATTTTCATTCACGTGAAAAACTCTTTCCCAAGAATATGTTTGTCATGAAAGAACATACCCTTTCTTTGTGAGATCAAACACTCTTATATGCCTCAGCTCTAATCTCTTCGAGCTCAGTCAGTTGCAGTCTCCTCTCCCTCAACAGCCCAGGTTAAGTCATAATTCAACAACTTAATGGCCTACCAGGCTCTATGCTCTATCCCAACAAGGAGATGACATGGCTTACCATAAATAACCGTATAAGGTGACATACCTAAGGGAGTCTTAAAAGTTGTCTTATTTGCCCATAAAGCATCTATAAGTTTGTCAGTCCAATCTTTTGTATTCCTGCTCATAAATTTTTCCAAAATCTATTTAGTCTGCCTATTGGACACTTCAACCTAGCCACTGATATAGAGATAATATGGGCTACTTAGTCTATGGACTATAGAGTATCTCCTCAATAAGGTATCAAAAGACCTATTAGTAAAGTGGGTACCCTGATCATTGATAATAGTTAGGGACACGCCAAATCTAGTAAAAATGTTCTCCCTAAGGAACTTCACAACTATTTTAGCATCATTGGTTCTAGTAGGGTGACCTCTACCTAGTTGGAAACATAGTCTACAACTAATAAAATATACTCATTCCCAAAGAAGATGGAAATGATCATATGAAGTTTGTACCCAAAACATAAAAAAATCTCCATCACGGTGATGGGATTTAGTGGCATCATGTCTCTCCTGCTAATCTTGGCTAACTACTAGCACTAGGACAACTCTTATAATACTTAAAAGCATCCCTAAATAAGAAAAGCCAATATGAACCACATTAAAGAACGATGCCTGCTGTCTTTCTCCAACTAAAATGCCTTCCACATGCTTGGTCATGATAGAATGAAGGAAAACTCTTAAACTCACGGTTAGGAATACACCTTTTAAAAAATTGGTCAAAATAATATTTAAATATGTAAGGGTCAACCCAAACAAATAATTTCACAAGGTGGAAGAATCGATATCTATTATTCTTAGTTCAAACCTCAAGAATCTTACCAGATACTAGGTAGTTCACAATATCAACACACCAAGGGTTAACGTGAATTGCATACAATTGCTCATTAAGGAAGCATTTAAGAACGCTAATATGGGGTCCCCACATGCTTAGTCATAACAGAATGAAAGGACACTCCTAATTAAGGGTTATCCCAAACAAAGAATTTCACAAGGTGGAAGAACCAGTCTCTATCATTCTGAGACTAATCCCAAGCCAGACACTTGGTAGTTCATAATATTAGCATGCCAAGGGTTAGGATGGGTTATATAGAATTGCTCATCAGCGAAGCATTCATAAATGTGGGACTGACACTCTCTATCATAAATAATTCTAGACAAGTGATCAGTAACTATGTTTTTACAACCCTTCTTATCCCCAATCTCACAATCGAATTCCTACAAAAGCGAGATCTACCTCATAAGTCTAATCAGTGTAAACAATCAAAGATCTACCTTACAATGCTTCTTAGAAAGAAGGTGATTAACAGCAGACTAATCAGTGTATACAATCACATGAGGTCTAATCAGGTAAGGTCTAAATTTTTCAAAATCAAAGATCATAGTAAAAAATTCTTTCTTAGTGAATCAACTAGGCATCATTCAGAGTGTGATTAAAATAATAAATGACATGGGGTTTCTTATCAATGTGTTACCCTAAAATCACCCCAACAACATAGCTACTTGCGTCACCCATTAACTCAAAGGGCTTTCCTCAAATAGGAGCATAAAGAATAGGAATAGAGGTCAAGGCTTTTTTAAGCTTAGTAAATGCTTCTTGACACCTTAGAGAAATGAAATGACACATCCTTAGCTAAAAAATTGGTCAGAGGCTTAGCAATCTTACCAAAACCCTTAACAAAATGATGATAGAAGCTAACATGTCTAAGAAAAGACCTCACCGCTTTCACACAAGTTGGAGGGAAAAGATTAATAATCAAATTAGTCTTAGCCTTGCGTACTTCAATTCCATCTGTAGAAATAACATGGCCTCAGACTATCTCCTTTGTCACTATAAAATGACATTTCTCACATTTTAAATTTAGAATTTTCTCCCTACACCTTCGCACACTTTTCTCATATTAGACAAATAATTATCAAAAGAAGACCTAGACACAGAGAAGTCATCCATGAAAATTTTTAGCATTACTTCACTAAATCTGTGAAAATAAAAAATATGCACCTTTGAAAGCTAATAGGGGCATTACAGTGTCCAAAAAGCATTCTTCTAAAGGCATATGTTCCAAATAGACAGGTGAAAGTTGTCTTCTCCTAATCCTCAAGTGCAATAGGTATATGGATATAACCAGCATATCCATCCAAAAAGCAATGGAATAAATGTCCAAGCAAACTCTCCAATAACTGGTTAATGAATGATAGGGAAAATGTCATTTTCTAGTGGTAGCATTCAATTTTCTATAGTTAATGCAAACATGCTACCCAGATTGGACTCAAGTAGGAAGTAAATCATTCTTATTATTCCTAATCACATTAATACCGATCTTTTTAGGAATAACTTGAGCAAGACTAACCCACTTACTATCAGAAATGGATAGATAATCGCATGGTCTAATGGCTCAAGGACTTCCTTCCAAACTATATCCTATAAGGTCTCATTCAAACGCCTTTGTTTATCTCAGTAAGGTTGAAATTTATCCTCCAAATGGATCCTACGCTGCATAGTTAAGGGACTAATACTCTTGATATGCCCTAAAGTCCAACATATGACTTCTTTGTCCTCTTCAAGTAAGCCAATCAACTTTTTCTCTTTGTCACAGTCTAAGTAACAAGTAATAATCACAGGCAATGATTCATCATGTCCTTGAAATGAATACTTAAGAGAGTCAGTAAGAGGTTTCCATTTAAGATAACTAAGAGGAGAATCAAATTTAGAAGCATACTCATAAGTAGAAGTAGAAGCAATTAGATAGTTAGTAGTAGAGCACAAGCCATCAAATTCAAACACATCACATTATGACTAATCATTAATCAGAAAAGATTCATACTCAGCAGCAAACATGTCATCAAACTTTAATCATCAAACATACAATCCTCTACCCAATTAAGAATATAAAAATCTATATCATCAAAACAAGAAGGCTACCTTTAAAGATTAAAGATCTTCAATTCTAAGGCTATGTTTCGAAAAGACAATCTCATCATGCCATTTCTGCAGTTAATCACGGTATTGGCAAGGTACAAGAAAAGACACCCTATAATGACAGGGACCTGGTTAGTAGTGTTAGCCACCTTCTTAGTCTCCAGCGTAATAGTAGAGTCCATAGAGTAAACAAATTGATCCACCCTAATTAGTACGTCCTCTAAGACACTTATAGCCAATCTGGTCGATCTTTTACTAGTTGGATAACTATTTTGATAGGTTTTACCCCACCTATCCTTAGCCTCTTATACTCAATGAAGGGTATCAAATTGGCATTAGCCCCTAAGTCAAGCAAAGCTCGATGAATAAGCTGGTCCCTAAGACTATAGTAACAGTAGAGCGACTGGGGTCCTAGTACTTAATTGGGATCTAGTGATAAATGGTAGAACTAGCACCAGAAGCTAAGAAAGCCTTCTTAGGGACACTAGTGGCTCTATTAGTATTATATAGATCATTCAATAATCTAGCTTTAGGAGGCATCTGTTGGATAACGTCAAGCAAAGGAATGTTAATTTTAACTTAAGGGAAGGTTTCCCTTATCTTATCATATAAGCTTAATCTTTCTTTTTAAGCTTATGGGGGAAAGCAGGTAAAGGTTTAGGAACTCTCTCAACAGTAGAAGGTAAAGGAGAATACTTAGGAGATGAGGCACCCACTAAATTGGTAGAATCTTTTTCCTTAGGTTCATATTTATTAGAAGGTGGGTCAGAAAGCAGAGGGTCATTAGAAGAATCACACATGACACCATCAGTAGTATTCACTACCTAACTGGATGAACTGGTTTTTAGAGAAGAAGAGAAGGAAGAAGAACTTTGAAAGAAACTGTGAGGGTAATTGCAGGGTTCGTTAGGATTTCCTACTTGATTATCAATCTCTTAATCCAATCTAAGAGATATAATTGTATTTAATCTAAGAGATATAATTGTATTTACTTCCTCACAGTCTCACTAAGGTTGACTCTAGAAGAAGATAAGACATGACCCTTAGGTTTCACTTTTGGCTAGCTAGGAAAAGTACCTGACTCCATAGAAGATGATGCTAATTGGGAAAATTACTTAGTCATCATTCTCATCATTTTTTCCATATTAGCATTAATCATCCTCTCCACATTAATATTAATTCTCCTCTTAATTTTATCAATGTCAGTGTAACTTGCAGGGGGTTGACCCTGACTAACAAGGCAGGAGGTCCAGGTGCGTTAGGCACACCTTGAAAAGTAGGTCTCTGAAAAGAGTTTGAAGAATGAGAGATGGGTTAGGAGTTGTTTCCATGAAACCCTCCAGGTTAAAAGTTAGGGACCGTAGCATTTGGTTCACTACCCTAAGAAAAACTAGGATGATTTCTTCACCCTAGATTATAGTGAGGAGGGAATGGGTCATTCTAAGATCTTTGATAGGCCATACTCACTTGCTCTTGTCCAATAGATAACTGGTCAGCAAGATAAGGACATGCACTCAATGTATTATCCAAGACCAGATAGTAGAACAAGATATCGTATAAGTCTGAGAAGTCAAGGGGAGGGGTCTAAGAATATAACTCCTTCAATATGTTCTCTAGGACTACTATCTTACACTCAAGATGACTCACATCAAAAGCATAATGCATCCCACCCCTGGCAAACCAATAACTTAGACTATCATCTCTAGCAATTTCCCACAACATAGAGTTCTTATCTAAGTTCTTTAAAAATTCTCAAACAGTAGTGATGCTCTTAAAAAGAAGGTCACCCTGACACATGGACTCTAACATGGTTCTAGTTTATTGGTCAAGTCCTCCATAAAAAAATTGGCACAAGCATACTTGGTCTAAACCACGGTGGCAACATTAGGCCAACAAATTTTTAAACCTATATTTTCAAAACGATTCCCTTTCTAGTTAAACAAATTGATTTATTTCATTCCTTAGATTTATAGTCTTGGCACTAGAAAAATATTTTCTTAGAAACAACTTAACAAAGTCATCCTAAGATGAAACAAACTTCACAGCCAAGCCATACATCCATTGTTTAGTGGAATCTTTCAAAGCAAAAGGAATTAATTTCATTCGCACAATATCAACAAAAATATTAGAGAAATGTACCATGGAACATAGTTCTTCAATTTTCCTCAAAAACAAATATGCATCTTCTGAACCTATGAAATTATGGAGCATTTGAGTGTAAGGAGGTCTTAACTGCAAGGTCAGATTAGGTCCTAGGTTAGGCAGATTAAAACATAATGGCAAAGTGGTCATAGGAGGATAAAAAATATCGCTCAAAGGTATCTCTTGTTTCACTTCA
>NCQV01078683.1:15571-36017 GCA_002740545.1 Lophocereus schottii | reverse complement strand
CCCCCCCCCAAACCCCCAATTTCATCTCCTTCGTCTCACATACATTGTTCTATTGATGTGCCACAATATCAAGTTAGGCCACTAAATAGGCACTTCTTATTCATTTTCTTCGCCAAACATTTTGTATACATGGACAAATTTCGATCTATCATTGAACTTGGGGCCCTTGTGATCCTTTTTACAGATGATTGTGTCCTAATGATAAGAAATGGAGAAATATAAGGTATGCCCTACGGATAGCACATATATATGTTAACTATTAATTTTCTTCTCTTCTTCTCCTATTCAACATATCTATATAAACATATTAAAATAGAGAAAATTCCCTTCTCTAATCATTGCATCTTAACCTCACATAATTTGTATTTTTTCCCATCTGCACTATTGTAAGAGGTTTGAAATATTATTTTGATTCTTTTTCTAACGACCACTTTTTCTTTTCATTTAAAAAATATATATAATAAAATATTCTGCTTTTTAATAGTGCTAAAGTTATAACAAAAATTCTGATAATAAAAAACTTTGATTTCCAAAGCTATATAATACCCTAATACGAAACCTTATGACATTAATATTTATCATTATATTTCTATTATCATAAATCTTATTAAAAATTTTGTTATTACCAATCATTGCCAAATTCTAGCTTATATTGGATATTTGAATCTTTTATTATGTATATTTTTTTAAAATTAAAAAGGCCAAGCAAAAATGTGAAGGTGATGCAAAAGTAATCAAAATGATATTTAAAGAATCTTCAACAATGGGTACGTATGGAAAATAAAAAAAAAATCACATTCTATGAGAGTGACATGTGCTAATTGGAGAAGAGCGTTTGTTTGTTTTAATATATCTGTTTACATAGATATAGATGAGAATGATGAAATTCTTAGTTAAAATTTAAAAAACTCACAATTTAAAATAAGAAAATCACATTTATAAATCACATATATTACGTGGATCCTTCACACTAGTTGTTGAATTACAGCAAAACGGATAAACAACAAGAAATACATGAAAGCAGGTGATAAATACTATATTTATTGGGATGTAAAATGTCAATTCTTTGTATATGATCTATGATAATACATAAACAAT
The DNA here is from genome assembly GCA_002740545.1 of Lophocereus schottii. Taxonomy (NCBI): domain Eukaryota; kingdom Viridiplantae; phylum Streptophyta; class Magnoliopsida; order Caryophyllales; family Cactaceae; genus Lophocereus; species Lophocereus schottii. The sequence goes on along the minus strand of NCQV01078683.1, from coordinate 34,919 downwards.
TTCACAACAAAGCTATATATACCAGAATTACAAATCTCCTTCCCAAGGCTTGCACCAAGAAACAGTGAATGAGTGGAATACGAAGGATTAGTGGCTGCCAAATAGTTTTCTTGAGCGAGAGATTATTTATTTCTGTTATTCTTCTGTACTTATTCGAATTTGATATCTTTTATAAGCATCGCATAGCATTTAATCAATAAATTTATCATTTATTTGCAGAAAACCTCAATCTTTCCTTTTTCTTTGCTCTTTGTGTGTGACAGTGTGTGTAGAAAACCAGAACATATACTTCCTCCATCTTAATAATCCTGGCAAACTTTGGAAAATTAAAAAACTAAGGGAATATCATTTAATATGATGTTTTCTTCTTGTTGAAAATGAAAATTAATTCTTTAAGTAGTAAGTCCTGTGTAAGACTGTTTCACTTAAAGCATATTATGGGACGGATGCTTTTACAATGACTTTTAATAGTAATCGAGTGACTAATAATCTATTTCGAGGTGACTGTAATAAAAGTCATTACCAGGTGAACTTGAATTAAAAAAAACCATTCCAAAATACACTATTAGTTACTACAAACCCTCAAACAAGTCACTTGTGAAGGGGTCCGTCTCACAATAGCTCTTATGTAAAATAGTATCGCCTAAGAATTTCTGTTCTTTTCAAATTCTAGTATGATACAGTCTCATAATAATTTATCGTGAGGTTGCTTATGTGACAAGTCATTTTCTGTTTAAATTTAAAAGGCAATTAATAACTATGTGAGACATCTCATGGTATAAATTATCATGAAACTGTCTTACACAACACGTACGAAAAATATTAAACAGTGGGAATAGGAATAAGGACACTTAGGCTAGTTAACTTAAGACCTTAGGGCCAGGTCGTTCTCCACTTTATTACAAAAGAAGTGCTTCCGCCAGAATAAAAGTTCTCAAAATGCCTTTGACAAGAGCCTTATATGCCAATTAATTTCTCTTAAGGAACTTTGACCTAAATGTACATTAATTATTTATAATATATGTCAAATATATATTTAGTGGTGATCAATACTATGAATAAAATGGACACTTTTTAAATTTATAATACTCAAAGTTAGTTCCTTGTTGCGAAATTCTCAAATGTGACGTTCATATTGAGTGTTTTTTCAACTGTATTTATCTACTTCATTTTTAAAATTTTACTTACAATATTCAAATTTAATACTAAATCAATAACATTAATGTAAAGTTCTGAAAAAACACTTTTAATGTGAACTATGAACCAAGAACTAATGGAAAATTCAACTACCATGTTTATTGATGAGAACCTATATTATCGTCCTTGGCGTACAGCCAAGGCTATAGAGTTTCATAGTTGATTGGGAGCAGTTTGTGGATACTACTCTTTTATGGATATTGTAGTTTGGTTGGACGTGATAAAGGATTCATGTTCTATTTTTCCTTCAAGTCAATTGGGTTATGTTTTGTGAGTTTTTAGAAAAGTGTTGAAAAGTGCATAGTTTCATTTGCCATGATCCTCCTCTTTGATGGTTGACAAGAAAAAAAATTTTTAAAAAAACAACAAACCACACCAAGGGTGTTTTTAAAAAAAAAATGTTGAAAGAAGGAAAGGAAAACAAAAAAGCAGAAGGGAAAAAATAAAATAAAAGAAATTGGCATTAGTTTGATATATTTTAAACACTTTCTCTTGTGATCTCACTGGAGATGTTGTGGATATTTTGAGATCTACAAGCTTGAGAATTGGGAGATGATGGTTGAGGTTCTTAGTCTTTGGCTTTTAGCCCCACAAATTCGAAAATATTTGCTCCCTGCTTGCCTTCACCCAATTGCCCTGTTACAACCCTTAAAAAGTCCTCATGATTACCTTGTGTGTTTTGCATTGGAGTGGTTGCGAATTAAAGAGTCTTATGAAGCTTATGGTTGATTTGGTTCTATGGAAAGAGATTTTAGAGAACCGCATTTTACTTTAAACATATGAATGATGAGTGTCTCATCCCTAAAGTGAGGTTCTATCGGTTCTTCTAGCTCTACTTATTGTAACATGCCAAATGCCAATATGTTTGTTCAAGTTAATTTGAGTGATTGATTTAATATCTGATGTGATAGTTCTTACTGCTATTTCAAATTTTGCTTCTCCTATCTGTTTGTAAAAACTTTTAATCACTTTAGGGCTAAAATTCTTGGGTTGATTTGGCTATTGATGTTGCTACTGATGTCTTGCCTAAGGAGGCTACTCATTTTTAGCCTCAGTCTTATAGTTGCTTGAGGATAAGCAGTAATTTAAGCATGTGGGAGTTTGATAAGTTCTTAAAGTATGCTCTATTTTGAGGTCATTTTGTACTATTTTTAGAAAGAATTATCTTTTTTATGCTACATTATGCACTCGTTTTTCTGTTTTATACTCCGGTATGGGTCTTTTCTATCCTTTGTAGGTTTTGCACCATTTTACCTTAGATTTGACACCTAAATGAGTATAGCTTGACCCCCCATAGACATCTCCAAGTCACTATGCCTGTGCAAGGAAGAAAGAAGGGAAGAATGTCGAGACAGAGCTGACCATGGATGGTCTATTATGAAAGCCACGGTCCGTGGTGAGTCCATAGCTGCAAGTCTCTTCATTTTCCTTCATCATATGATTGAGGCTGATCGAGTTCTTATTTAAATAGAACCATTTTGTAGTAGATTGAAGAGGGAGACAGCAAGAGAGAACTCCTACTCTCTAATCTCTTCCATTCGTTTTCATTTTCTTAGTTTAGTTTTAGATTTCTTAGTTAGTTTCCAGTTTAAGAGTGAAAGTTATGAAGAAGTTTTTACTATTTTGGAGCCCTTACAATGTTGGGAAACCCTTGGAGAATCTCTAATTGTGCTAAGTTTTCTTCTCTCAAACTTTGTTTAGTTGTTGTTATTTCAAATATGTGTGAATAGTTTTCTCAATCTCAAGATTGTTTGCTAAGTATTGATGTTGGAATCTCTAATTTTTATTTAGTTATGCTTGTTCTTGATTGAAATTGGTTGAATTCTATCTTGTGTGTGAGATTGTTTGAGTGAATTTGACCAAATTTACTTGCTAATCCTAAATAATTATGTGAAAGACTGAAATGTGAAACCTGCTGTTTAACCGACAAGATAGGACTTGACTTAGTAATACTTGAGAAAGATTTGCTTGTTAAGAGGAACTTTAGCTGTTAATAATCTAGAACTTAGACTAAACAAGGATATTTGAATGAATGACAATTGGTTAGTTTAGGCAATTCAGTTTATTTCGAAACAAAAGATTGAATTCTAAATACGATTTCACCCCTTTTAATCTCCTAATATAGATCAAGTGCATGTTATAATCCATTGATCCACATCTTTATAAGGCAAAACAAATCCCTGGATGTTTTAAATTGATTGAATTTTCCAATTAGATTATAGCGTTATTCAAGCACCCAATAGAAATTTGCTTGCTTACCACTTGTATAGGACAAAACTCAATAGACTACATTTGGTCCCTGTGGGAACGATATTTTTTCTAAACTACAACCCCCATGCCTTGCTAGCAAGGTCACCTACTTTAAATGTAGAGGCACTAGTAGCTATCTTTAGAGGATCAAAAGTAGGCTTTCCAACTTTGTGAAGGAGCATGACAAGCAATCTTAACTTTCGATGATGGTTCTCTCTCCCTAGATGTGCTGCATAATTGCTAAATTCTACTTAGTTTTTTTTTCTCTTTATTATTTGGGTCAAATTGAATACCAAGTGGAAGGTTTTGACAAGCTTCTTCCCTCAAACCCATGCTAAGCAAAGATTGGGCTCTCATGAAGCAAGGCTTGATGTTAAATGAGTCCCATTCATCACCAAATCACTTATGTGTTTAACCAATTCATATTCATTCATTTTCATCCAACAACTAGCTATATTCAAGTTGATTGAAATTCCAAGTTCCTCCATCGTATTAGCTTCAATTTCATTTTCAGGAGTAATCACACACAAATACTGAATAGCTTTGTCATATATTTAAATAGCCGGCCTATAAGCCTTCACCTTCAAAATTTTGTTCCTTCCTCTTTCAAAGATCTAGATCTTCGGACTGCTTTATAAGGGGTGTCCATCTCCACGATACTTTTCTTACATCTTCATTAAATACATTGTTAATATCAGTTTCACAAACTCTAGCAAAGAGTGATTCAGATTGGCAATTCACCTTGGATGGTCCTTGGGCGTTGTAAACATCAGATGTATGATTTACTATCATAGCTCATAAATGAGACAACACTGAGATACCAACAGACACCAATTCATAAACTCTAGTTAGATAAGCAACCAATAGGTATAAAGAGAATGAACATATGTTTAGATTGATAGATACAAACAAACAACTATCGCAATTGCAGAGGAATAAGACATAAAGTCAAAAGATTAAGGTATTGTTTGGTTGGGGGAAAATGATTTTCCCGAAACATGGTTTTCCAATTTTTCATTATTTGACATAATAAAGAATGGAAAACTATTTTCCAAGGAAAATAATTTTCCCCCCAATGGAGGAAAATGATTTCCTTTTTGAAAAGCTAGGAATTGATTTTCTTCCTTCAAGTTTTTGATAATATGCTCAACAACTTTTTTCACGATGACAATTTAATTGATATTTTTCGTCCCTTAAATAGTGCAACCAATTTTTTCGCCACTAGAACAATTTAATAATTTTGATCAAAACTTTATCATCAGATAGGAAAGATTAAAATAGGCTGAAATCCAGATTTTGACCACGATCTCTTTCATTTGGTCAACAATTTTCACTACTTAAATAATTCAGTGGATATGTTTTGTCACTAACATAATTTCAACAGTTTAGATTGAAATTTGATTATCCGAGAGAAAGGATTAAAAAAAACAACTCAACCATGAATTGTAAGCTCAAAATTCTTTCATTTAGTCAACATTTATAAACTACGATTATTCAGTCAATATTTTTCGCTATTTAAACAATTGAATTGACATTTTTCTCTTTTTTATAGAAAATGATTTATCTTGCGCCAAACAACGGCAAATGTGACACAAAAATCAATTTTCCCTGGAAAAACAATTTCCATAAAAAATGATTTTTCGGGAAAACCACTTGCCTTCTAACCAAACACTACCTAAGGATAGAATAAGGAACCCCCACACTTGTTAAATGTCGGTTTGAAATCGAGTTGTTAGTGTGGACTAATTTGCAACCCTAAAACTTTGCAAACCACCTCTAGGCTGGTCAGGTGCTTCCAGTTTGTAGACTAAAACCCTGATTAAACAAGGGATACGGACAAAGAAGAGGTGCAAATTGGAGCAAAGCTAACTAGAAATAGGATTAATTCTGGGTAAAGCATAGCCAACAATGGCCGCCAAAAAGACCGTCGCTGGTGGTCTAATTTGACGGGAAAGTATGGGAGGCTCTAGATGATTTTTTTATCAAAACTCAATGCAGCAATTTGCATGATTTCACAATTTCTAATTACTGGACTCTTAAAATATGACAATTTCGCAATCTTTAATGATCTAAATACACATCATATTTGAATATGGGTACAGATTTGCATTTCTTATGTGTATCCTAGTAAAACCTGCAAACCCGTAATCCCTAGGGGTACAAGAGTGGGTGTCAGCTTTCAAACCCAATCAGTATAGGTATAAGCATGGGTATGGTTTTTGAAAACGTATACATGTGCCTTACAACTTAACCCCTCCAAACCACTCTATCCATCCCTAGTTGTAAGGGCATCCAATTATATTTGATCAATTTTGTACAGTATCTCATGTTATTTTGTAAAGCTAACTTGCAAGTGCAAAATGTGTTATGGCTGTATTCACCATTTTTTACATTGCACAGGGCTTGAAGTTAACCTTGAAAATTCACAAATGGCAATTGTTATAGTGATGAGTACTTTCATTGAGCAATTGCTAACACTGCTATGATTTTCTAGAAGGAGCTGCTACCATTTAGATAGCTTGGAGTGGTTATTCAACCTTAAAGGCTCAGTAAACAAAAATGTCAAATCCTAGTTTAGAGGATGGCATCAAGAATTAGAGGTTAACTAATAAAGAAGCTCCCTTATGCACAGATTTTGCAATAGATCAACATATTATTGTTAAATGTAAGTCCTCCTGGAGTTAGATGTTTATTATACCAAAGGATGTGTTGGAAATAGAAAACCAAATATGCAGGAGTTTTCTCTAGAATTCTAGCATGGATCATAGGAGGAACTTTGTAATATGTTGGGATACGATATGGTTTCCCAAAAGGAAAGGGAGGTTTGGATATTAGGGATGTAAACAAATGGAATGGTGGCTATGTCGAAAAAGCTTATTTAGCACATTTACCCAAAAAACTCATTGTTTTTCGATCAAATGGATCCACCGTTACTACTTAAAAGGAGTTTTATTTGGTAAGGCAAGCCTATATCAAAAAGAAGTTGGCATTTGAGGAAGCTTCTGAAAGTGTGACACAATGCAAATTGATTTTGATAAAAATTATAGTGATTGGTTGTAGACAACAAATGGAAAGCATAGACCCAAATACAGGTATGATTACATAAGGAATATAGTTTCTCTTATTTAGTTTCCTTAGTTTTGCACAAGGCAAAAATACCAAATTGCTCTATCATCATGTGGTTTATAGTGTATAGGAAGCTCTTGACAAATGTTTGGCTACATGGGCATTGATTGCGACCTTGAATGCTAATGAGTCATATGAACACCTCTCCCTCTCATGTATCTACAATAAGACTGCTTTACAATGTTTGAGGAACTTCTACAGATATCAAAGTTTGAGGTGCATCTCTTCACTAGCAAACTTGGTTATTATAAGCTGCTAGTACTAGGAAACAAAAGGCTAGAGTATATACAACATTTTCTAGTATAATCTATAACTATTGGTTAGAAACAAATAGAAGGCAATACCAAAGTGCAAACTAGAATGTTTTTTTGGATTGCAGATGATGTAGGACGATAATTTTAAGTAGATCTAGAGTATACTTCTGTGAACTTCATATTCGAGTATCGATAGTTAATGATGTAAGAATGTCTTTTGATTTTTAGTTGACGATATAACCCTTTTACTAAAATGACGATGGTGATGATGATGATGATGACAGTGATGATGATGACGGTGATAGTAATGAAGTTTCTTACTTTATTTATTAATCTTTTAGTTATTAAATGAAATTTCATTCTTCCTTCCCATAAATTATTGTATTCTTTTTGCAAATAAAAATGTCATTTTCCTATAGGTTTTTTATGAGGGGTAAATTGTAAGCATGTACATTTCATACTCAAATCTTCCTACATCAACATATCCTAATACTTAAGGACTATATTCTTCTAATTCTGCTCAGTATCATTCTACCACATTCTTTAATTAAAAGACAAGAATCTCATATATATTTTGAAATACCGCCTATTTCTTTCTAGCCAATAATAAGCTATAACATTCATGCGTGGCCATATAAATTTCATCCTTTTGTTTACTGCTTCTAGGTACGTCCAATAACTGGTGTCATTCTCCCCAGTTTGTCACATTAACTTAGACTTTCTGCACTTCCTTGAGAGTCTAACAAAATATAGTCCTAGTGAGAGAGCAAGAAAAGAACAATCTTCATGACTCTTATTTTCATATTGGCACAACACACACTAAAGTTCATATTGTAGGCATCCTTCATAGCCTATCTTTTGTCAATGTCTTTAACATAGAGTTATCCAAGTAATGAAGACACACTTAGGTATTATGCTTTCGTGCCAAACCAACCTATATCGATCAATCTTACTTCCTTTATCCCAAAAATACTCAAACCCTGTAGCAATTGTACACTTGTGATCATCTTGTGAATATCTCCACTAGTATATTCATGTTGAAACCCAGTAAAATCAAGTTATTCGCTTTTATGAATTTCCTTAACTAACAGCTACACTCGATAAATACATCACATTACTTATATAGAGCTTTTTTTTAGGTAATGCTAATTAACCTACGTAATCGATATTCCATCACCTTTTAAGGCAATAATCCAAGTAAATTTGGTTACTAAAATAGTGTTTGTTCGATACAATTTTTCACCCCTACACCTCCTTTATTGTTCGGAGCACAAAGTGTATCCATGCCATTAAAGCTAGTTTTCTACTCTCTATACTCGAGCTCCATAAGAGGCTTTACAAATCTAGTTACCCCTTTCCTACACAGCTCTTTGGAGTATGAATATTTGACACCAAAATGTAAATATACTCATTATGGTAGAATTGACAAGTTATATCTTTCCTGCACGTAGGTGATCTTTGGCACTGGCCAAGAGGATCGAATTTTTGCTGTGATGTTGTCTACAAGTACTTGACAATCCACCTTCTTTAATATTTTAATGGAAATTTCCCTTTCTAGAGCCTAATAATTTGTACCAATTATGTGATAACATCTTTTCCTACCCCAACAGTCACAATATTGGGCTTATCCCTATCGGTTTCTAGGTCAGAACATTTTGACTAGTGGTTAAATATAGCCATAATATGCTTCATGCTAATAAGATTCGCTTTGCAAAGCATGAGGGAATCAGCTTTTAAAGCAAAACACATGCAGTTTCAACCTACGCAAGGAAGATAGTATCAGAAGCCATTTTGCATCATGGATAAGTTCAACGCTCTATTCAAATACTGCATAACAAGAATAAATATCTAAGGAGACATAGGATCTCCCAAGCAAAGTCCCCTCTTGCTACCAAAGGACCCATGATCAAGCTTAACTTTGACAGAAATATTGTAAAAGAAATGCATACCATAATTCTCTTGACAAAACAAGGAGGAAACCCATACCCCAGTAAAACTCCCTCAATAAAGTCCCATCACACGGTGTCGTAGGTCTTTTGAGGTTAATTTTCATCATTCCCCTTAGTGCACATTTTTCTATGTATAACTTGAACAGGTCCTCACATATCATGAATGTGCAAGAGTGATCTACCTTTAATAAACACTCTTTGGGATTTATCAACCACGTAAGCATAGATTTTATTCTTAAACATATCAACTTTGTAATGCATTTACGAGGTGTTACACCACGTCATTAGCCTCAAGTTAGTAGGATGATTAGGACAAGTGCCTTACGAACCATGGATAATATGTTGGCATGGACCTTTAAGTAGTCTTCTAGATGTAAGGAAATTCTTGATTACATTATAAACTTCTAGAAAAGTTACACTCTATATGCATTTGAAAAAATAGCTATTGTAACCATCTGCTAAACATGGATGTTTTTATCTCCTCATTTGAGAAAGGCTAGAGCAATCATGTTCTCCAATAATCATTTAGGCATGGGCCTTACAATAGCACCTCAAAGGAAGTTTTGGTTCCACCTGATTCCTTACTAAAAAAAAGAAGAGAAGTCTGTAACCTTGATCTCTCTAGTATCTTGAGGTTCGTACTTTAGCATACCCTGCATACCCTGCATAGATTTAATAACCATATTATAGAGCTTTTTGAGTGAGACTTGCAAAAAGATATGTTGTTTATATTTTGGTCCTCTTCATGCTAGGAATCCTCCTTTGATTTTTGTTATAGAAAAGGTTCTCTTTTATTTCCAGCCATCATATTATAATAGGTCAAAGACTCTTTTTCTATGGTAGGTCTCATTATTTACAGGCTTCTCATGTATTGCCTTCTAAACATTGTGTAATTGTTGCAGACCATCTGCAATCTTCACTTGAGTATCTCCAAATTAACTTTTATCCAACATTCTTAAAGGTTGTTTTAGATCCTTTAATTTAGTAACAAATTTGTATATTAGAGTTCCTCTCATATATCCCTACCAAATATCCTTGATTTCTTTAAGAAACTTGGAATTAAGAGCCCACATGTTAAAGAATTAAACTCCTTGGCTCTTGTGTGCTGACCATGTTGTAAACAAACTAACAAAGATGTCTGATTGGATACACCTTCAGGGAGAGCATAAAAAACACTATTAGCCAAACATTATATGCCTTTTTCATTAATTAATACTTTATCCAGCCTTGGGAAGACCCTAGAAGAACCCTTTATGTAGCTCGTTCTAAAAGAAGGTCTACACCATTTTATTTTCTGCACAAGGCATCCATTAGTACAGAATGTAAAATCAACAATTTCTCCTGCCTGCACCTCATCACCACTAATCTTTCCTTAACCCCTAAGCGACTATTGAAATCCCTACCAATGAACCAAGGCTTAGTGATTCCTGTACTACAAACATACAATGATACCCTTCTATCATTCCCATCCATAATATAAGTATGAATAACTGTTTAGACTTTGGTAATATTCAGTTGAATTCTAGTTTGATCTATACCACCCATAATCTGGTTCTAGCATGGCTAGTTGCATTTGTAACCATAGATTAAGATGAGCATGTCTACCATATTATCTCGGTTTCATTGCGCAACACGGTCTTGGTATACTTACGAAAAATTACACGACACTTATTTTTGATAAAGAAAACTTCTCACAACTCCTTGTTAATGTAGGCCAGTTGGACCTCTTATGTTCCAGCAAACTAGTCCATCTGTGATCTAACAGACGACCAAAACTGTCTTGTAACTCAAGCTAGTAGAAATTCCCAAATGAATGGTTATGTAACGACTAATTACTGATTAATCTTCATTTAGTTGAATTACATCCTCTTAAATACGGTATTGAGCATTTTTAGGCTGCTAACTTACAATCCCAACTTACATCTCTTTGTCATTCTGACACACATCAGGAGCCCCTTGGCCTTGCACCAAGAAATGAGATGGTCCCATCTACCCCAGAGGTTCTTTGACACCAAATTTGAACATATAAGCCAATTTATCACAGTGTTTCACCAAGTAAATTGGTTCAAAAATTAATGATCTATGACTCATAGGAAAGGTGTTAGAATCCGCTATTATAATATGTAAATATTTTTAGAAGATGTTTGCATTTGAGTTTCCCCAAAATGTTGAAAAATTCATTCCCTTAATGCAGGTTTTTACAAATAAATCTGTTGAACTTGGGTTAAGTTTGGTTCCTACCTAGTAATGCCGAATTAATGCAAGTCCAAGTTTTGTAATTCCCTAAGATGTCTACTATAGCTCCATATTCCCAAACTTGGTATTGGATTCCATTTTAGAGGGAAATGGTCAAAATTAAGATGAATGTGCATACATCAAGTTTTGGAACAATTTGGGATTTGGCACTTTTTGAGATGATTGTGGCTGTAATCATTGACATTTCTCAATATGAATGAGTTAAACACCCGCCAAGGAAGAAGATTCAAGTGGCAGCACTTCTATTAGTGGAGTACAACATTCTAGAAGCCTCCTAGAAGATGGGGAGGGAATACTGAAAATTACAGCTTATGATAAGTGTCATTATTTTTGGATTTTTTATTTATTTTCTACGATATTTTGTAAGACCTCATTGGTCCACTTGCCCTACTAATGTTCTGTCTTAATCTAAATTTAGGCTTGGCTCAAATTTGGTCAGACAAATAGGATAATGTCGAATTTAGACATGAAATTGATGTTCGATACATGGTTTTTTTTTTTTAGGCTGGACAATGCGAACATAGCTAAATGCGAATCAAAATTAAGGTCGAATAATAGAAATATAAAAATGTTATGTCCATATTTAAAATTCAGATGAAAAATATTTAATAATACCAAATTTTTTCCTAGGTCGAACAAATTCGGTATTTGAGTCGGAGAAATATTTGCCAGCGCTAGCTCATTCCCCTCATTTGGGTATTTATAGACCTAGAGACCATTTCCTCGCTAAAAAAATATCTTACTCTTTATCTCTAGTTTAAAGTGGTGATGTAGATTCTTTCCTTTAAAATTTATCTTTGATGGCTCTAAGCCTTTATGATAGAGATTGGGTGGAAAGTTTCTAACTTTTAGGATCTCATTTTTTGGCTTTAATCTAACAATCATCTAGACTGTTAGAGAGAGAATCTAAAGAGTAGCATCCATTTTCTTTGTGTTTCGCTTGTGCCTTTGATGATCTTTGGAAGTGTGGATTTATCCTCATCAGGTTGGTATTAGAGTTAAAGCTCCTCCCTTGGTTGTTTGTTGAATCAAACCATCCATCTCCATTGTCACTCAAGACTCCCCAAATCCATCCCTCGAAATCCATACTTTGGTTTCTCCAAATTAGTCTCATTCTCCCACCTCAATCAATTCTCTTTAGCCCATAAAGAAATCCCAAAATAGCCCAAACATAATCCCCAACACAAAAACAACCTTAAACTCCATAAAAAAGGCCTTCACAAAAACTGCAGAAATCCCCAGGATAGAGACCATCATGGTCCATGGTGCTTTTCCACCCTCCATGTTCATTGATTTTCCAACCCTCTTTCTCTCTAATGTTGACCATGAACCCCCAGTGGTAGACCCTATTCTTTGTGGTCTCCTATTTTTGTTCTAACCCTTTATTCTTTACATCAATATATCCAAAGAAGGAGGCCCTTCTTAATATAGGGCCATTCCTCTTGAACAAGCCCTTAACATGAGGAGAAATGAAGCCATCATTGAGCTTCAAGAGCAAGTGAGAGGGCAAAAGGGAGCTTGAGCAAGTAAAAAGTCCAACCGGCAAGGTCAGCACTACCAAGAGCCTGATGTCAGCCCAATTGGCATAGCCTATTCATCCTCTTATGAAGATTATGATAATGAGGATAGAGGAGTCAACGAGATAAGGCATCCAAAGGATGACCTTAGGGATTTCAGGGTTGAAACATTAGAGTTTGATGAAACTTCAATCCGAAAAACTACCTAGATTCGTTTCAATCTATGGAGAAGACCTTTGAGCTTAAGTAGTATAATGATGAAAAGACTTTCAAATTGGTTATTCTCAAGATGAAAGGGTATGCTTCCATATGGTATGAGAGGAATAGGGCAAGGTTAAGTTGAAGGCCAAGACATGGTCCAAGCTCAAAATACACATAGATTAAAGGTTCATATCATCCTCCTACAAGCATAAGCTCTACCTCAAGATCACCTTTCTTACTCAAGAGAATCTTAAGGTACAAAAGCATATGACGGAGTTTAAACAACTCCAAATAAGGGTCGAATTAAATGAATATTCCAAACTCACAATTTCTATATTTATTAGGGGTTTATCCCTTAATATTGCTAATGAGGTAGACTTGCAACCTTACCTTTCATTTGATCATGTTTACATCTAGCTATTAAGGTTAAGAAACAACTTAAGGGTAAAAAATCCTCCAAACCTTCTCTACTAAAAGCTCATCCACTCACATTGAAATTGAAATGCCACCCCTACGAATCAAAGCTCTCAATAAGGGTAAGGGTATTGCTAGTGAGCCCCCTAAGAAGTTGGAAGGCAAGAAATGTTTCAAGTGTCATGGTTATGAGTATTTTCAAATTGATTGTCTGCTCAGAAAGGCCCTTATCATTAGGGAGGTAGAAGAGATTCAAGCAATTGAGGAAAAATCTAGTGAAGAAGAAGTAGAAAATGATGTGCCCACTTTGGTTACCCCAGATGTTGGTGAATTGTTGGTCGTTCGAAGAGCTCCACATCCCAATAAGGTTCCCCTCGAATATCATCAAAGGGAGAAAATCTTCCATACTAGGTGTGCAATTGGAGGCAAGGTGTGTGTGCTAATCATTGATGGAGGAAGTTGTTGTATGAATATGACCTCAATGACTCTTATCGATGAGCTTCAATCAATAACCAAGATGCATAATACTCATTGTAAGCACACGAGTGTTGTAGTCTGGATAAAATATCGGCCACATAGACCAATGCAATCTGCCAAGCTTAAGTCATTTTAAAAACTCTAAGCGGAATAAGTTATCAATTTGGTTTCTTACCTAGGACTATATAAGACTTGCAAATTCAATCAATCAAAAACCATCTAGGGATCTGTTTTGCCTACAATGAGTTGAAATCCATAAACCAAACATGTGCTTATGTTGAGGAGTTTGATTCAAAGGATGACAATCATATAAACTCAATCTTTTCTTTTGAAATAAATTTAATTAGTAAGGCTAACCCAACCGCCAATTTTTCAAACGATTCATAATATAGTCTACGTTAAAGATCATTATTACAAATTTCTTCCTCTTAACATATAACTCTCTTTCAAGAATCACTCTAAGCAAAGTCCACTCTTGTTAGTCTCAAATTATGTTTCCCCTTTTAGTACCTCAACCAATTAATCAAATATATGCAAGCAAATTCGTCAAATTCACTCATAACAAATCAAGCACAATGTATATTGAATAAAACCAAATAAGAATCAAGCACAAAATTGATAAAATTAGGATCCGAACATCTTTGTTTGGCTAGCAAATCCCTAGACTAAAGAGTCATTAACTCATGTTAATTGAAACAAAATCAAAAGAGATTAAACTAAACTTGATTCAAACTACAAATCTAAAAGAGTTCAAGAAGTAAAAGGGAAGAGAAATGCTCCAACAATGGAGATTCTAAATCTTTCAATCTTTAAAGATTCTCTTGTCAAAGTTGAAAATTCCTTCACCTTGATCTTGTTTTACTCCAAGTCAATAAGAAAAACAATATAATTTTGGGGGAGGATGAGAGAAGGGATGTATGATCCTCCTTTCAAGCAGTCGGGAAGAGCCCTAAATTAGCCAATCCTAAGCATCCTCAACCATAGGATGAGAGGAAACTGAAAAGTCTTGGGAGTTACAGGCCACCACAGAGCCTCCGTGGTCCTCTCTATCTTGACCTTCTCTTTCTCTTCTTCTTACCATGCGCACATAAGCTAAAGGGCATCTGCGGTGGTCAATTTAGTATCATTTAGAGGGTCAACATTGGGTTAAAAAGGTCTCAAAACCTATAAAACACTTCAAACAAGCATACCCAAGCATAAAATGGAAATAAGGGCATAAATCATCCTCTAATGCACTCAATCCCCTAAGAAATGCTAGAAAATGACCGAAACATGATGCATATTTTAAGCACTTATCAATGCATCCAGCTCCTTACATTCTAAAATGGCTCAAGCAAGGAAGTAAGGCAAACATTTCTAGACACTCTCACATCTCGTTTTGGGTCGGTCCATATTATGGCAAAGTGTTATATGACGTCCTCCCTATCGATTCATGTCATTTGTTGCTTGGTAGACCTTAGTTATATGATAATCATGTGATTTATGATAGGTATGCTAATACTTATTCACTCAAACACAATGACAATAGTCTCACATTTTCCCCTTTACCTTCACCCAAACCTCACAAAATTAAATTGGGGAAGGAAAGTAAGTCAAGCATTTTCATAAGAGAAACATGGGTAGAGTGTGCTACTAGTAAGAGCAAGTATCGAATTGCCTTACTAATGGTAAAACCAAACACAAGTGAGGAAGTGACACCTTTATCCCTCATAGCTTACCAAGAGCTTGAGGATGAAGTCCCAAAAGAGCCCATTACTAAGGTCTCATTGCCTATCATATTAGTCTTGGAAGAAAACATCAATGAGGATGATCAAACCATGCTTGACCCCTTTCATAAGCATAATGAGTTTGCGTTATCTTGTGATAAGTATGTTGGGATCTTCATTAGCTCATGAGGTGGGCTACTTATTACTTTGGTGCTCTCCCTAAGATGTTCAACAACTCTTATAAATTTAACTACGGCGGAGTTCTTAGCACACTGGGTATTTTTAAACCCAAAGGCGGGAACAAGCTTCCACGGTTGCTGTCAATGGGTTCAGGCCCTAAGGGTTTGAGCGCAAAACCTTCTCAAATGAGGGAGGCTAATACATATTAAGACTCCCTTGGCCTTGCATCAACAAATGAGATGGTTTCATGTACCCCAAAAGTCACTTGGCACCAAATTCCAACAAATGAGTCCAATTTATCAAGGTGTTTCACCTAGTAAATGAGTTCAAAAATAATCATCTATTACTCATTGGAAATTTGTTCGACTCCACTATTGAGATATGTAAATATTTTCAGAATATGTTTGCGTTTGAATACCCTAAATTGGTGACAACTCTATTACTCTAGTGTAGGTCTTCATTAGTAAATCCGCTGAATTTGGGTTGAGTTTGGTTCCTACCTAATAATGCCCAATTGATACAAGCCTAAGTTTTCTTAATTCCTTAAGATGTCTATTTTACCCTATGTGCTAAAAATTAGCATTGGTCATTTTAGAGATGAGTGTGCATAATATCCAGTTTTGGAGCAGCGTACGTTTTGGCTTTTTTGAGGAAGTTGTAGCTATAATGGCATTTCTTAATATAGAATGAATCTACCCCCATCAAGAAATAGGGTTTAAATGGCAACACCCCAATTGGTGGAGTATGACCTTCTAGAAGCTTCATGAAATTTTGGTAATGAATTCTGGAAATTAGCACATGATAGTTATCATTATCTTCAGATTTATTTTGTACGATATTTTGTAGGACTGTCACTGGTCCATTTGTCTCATTAATGTATCAGCTTATTCCCCTCATTTTTGGATATTTATAGATCATTTCCCTTAATGTAAGCTCAAATTTGATAAATGAATGAATTGAAGGGCTAGAGGTAATTTCCTCTCTTAAAAATCCATTAATCATTATCTCTAATTTAGAATAGTGATTTAGAGCCTTTTGTTTAAAATTTTTCTTTGGTGGCACTAACCCTTTTAGAATAGAAGGATTAGGCGGAAAGGATTTAACCTTTTAAGATCTCATTTTTTGGCTCTATTCTCACAATCGCCTAGATTGTTAGAGATTAAATCCAAGGAGGAGCATTCGTTCTTTTTGTATTTCTCTTGTGTATTTGATGATCTTGAGAAGTGAGGATTCATTCCCAACACATTCCCTTCCTCAACTTGAACATATTTCTCTTCATCTTTAGTTCATGTAATGTTATTATCCTTTTTCCTTCTCCGAACCACTGTACTTGTCTTCCTACAATACTCTTTGGAATGATTAACCATATGATAGTGTGACCCTTTAATGGCTTCCATTCATAGTTCACATCCTGGATAATTAAGTCTTATATCTTATCTATGAAGTTACTTGGGTTGGAAATTCAACACTATGTCCAATTCTAAGAAGATTCTAGCAAACCCTTGTCTTTAATTTTAACTATGTAGGCTTATTATCTATGACAAGTTTACCTATCGTACTTGCTATCTTGCTCAATCTTTCCTTGCTCTAAAATTTAGGCCCTGACTCAAGAAGACTATTCAAAGCTAGAACTTTATTAATTACTTTTTTTATCAATTCACTTGCCAATAGACTAAGTCTTTATAATAAGGTGGCTCTTATTAAAATAGATGAAATTTTGTCAGAATACATCTTCTCTCTCTAAAATACAATGAAATCAAATAATCAAGACTCTATTAGGCTTTAAAATTATATTATCAAAAGCCTTTGTTCCCAATTTTTTGTTAAAAAAAGAAAACCTTCAATCACCTTTACGAGAGTAATGGTCGCCAAAACAAACCATATAATGGATGATTGCTAATAATCTATCTCCCATTGTGCATAAGTTATACGTATACATTGGATCTTCATGCCATTGTTTGATGAGAGTTAAGCAAAATTTAGCTTAAAACTCATATTATGATGCATAGACAAATCAACATTTCCTTTATCATTGAGCTCATAATTATCAAATTTTGCAACCCATGAAACAAATCGCTTTCTTCTTTGCAAAGAATTAATTAATCCTTCTTGCAACAAACGTTATTTCTCATTTCATCTTCAGTGGATGATTGCATTTTAGCTCATTATTAGTAGTTGTCACTTATTCGTTGGATTTAGAGTTATTTGATCCATTCCTAGCTGATTCCATCTCATCGACTATATTTTGTCTAGCTTCATTATTTAAAATCAAAGCAAAATTAATCACAAAAGTAGAAGAGGACGAGTGAGATGGATCTCATCCATTAATATTTCTGGTCCTTCCTTCATTTTAGTGAGTCAAACCTTCTCTCTCGTTATTCTCTCTCATCTATATGTTTAAAATATATTAAGAAGCTTTTATTTTGCATTTTATATATTCTAACACTTTTTGGAATGTTAAAGGATTCATTTTCAGTTTAAAACAATTTTATGAAAATGCCAAAAATTTGTAAATTGTTGTAGAAAGTTTATCGATGAATAATGGTATTTTGGACACAAACTAAAATACAGTGACGCGAGAGCACAAAAAGAAAACTACAGTGTAAAATGGAGAAAAGAAAAACATATGACAGGTGACATTCCAATCCAAGGGCCTCCAATTGTATTAAAGACATGTTGCAGTTGCATACTTACCTTCATCTTATATCTTCCATAGTTCATCCTATTAAAAGAGTGAGCCTCTCTTAGGATTAATATATTGCATATAAAGAAAATGAACTATGATTAGCAGCATAATCATGGATTAGTCTTGGAGAAAAGTAATAGAGATCTTCTACTTTATTTGTTTCTATTAATTTTCAATTTATAAGTCTTGGTAGAATAATAACTCATCTTGGAGACTCTTATTTCCTTAAGGGACGAAGTTAGATTTTGGGTTTGTATGGTTGCAGCTATGGGTCTTGTCCAATAGGATAAACAGTCCAGCTACCTTGAGTTGTAATCAATGAAAGCAAGACTAATGCAAAGACCTTCGTTTTCATTCTTCTTTTGCTTCCTTTGTTTCTTAAATTTACCATAGTATCAAGGAAGCAACTTGATCTTTAGCTCATCTTCTTATGGCCTATATGGTTATATATATGTCATTTGCAGTTGCAAGGAATAAAATTAGTCACCTTATTGTTGAACCCCTTTGACCCCTTTTTTGTTCATCCTTCAAGTCACCCTGGGGAAGTGTTGGTTGCAATTGTCCTCAATGGGGAAGATTTTAACTTATGGAAGATATCTTGCATTATTGCCTTGTCAACAAAGATTAAACTTGGTTTCATCAATGGAGGAATGGAAAAGCATGGTGAATCGATTCTTTGCGAGATGCAATTATTCTATCCGAAATGACACACTATATACCCTGTTATTATCTAATATTTATTCAGAATAAATAATTAAATTAGAATTTTAATATTTTTTTGTTTAATTTGTAGGAATTGTGGAAATTTGAAAAGAATGAATAAATTGTTTACTAAAAGAGATAGAAGAAAAGATGTTGGATCAAATGAAAAAAAAGGAGAAAGAATATGGCCCAGTAATCCGACATTCTCTCTCTCAAGATTGGGCATGTTCTACTTCTTTCCCTTCGGCCCAAGCGACTAGCCCCGAACCCAGCTTTCCCCTCCCTTCCCATGTGTGCTACACATAACCTGAGCTTCCTCCCCCTCGACTAAGCTGAGAAGGCCTAAGCCGGTGTCTCAGTCCATTTCCTTCTTGCTTAGCTGAAACTACCTTCCTTCCCCTTTCCTTTTATTCTTTTGGGAAATTTACCAAAT